>LR812535.1:45978554-46111054 GCA_903798195.1 Danio kyathit
TGTGATGTGTGAAGTGTGACCGTTTAAATCCTCCTGCTCTGATCGATCTGGTTAAGACGTTTTTTTTTTTTTTTTTTTAACGGGGCTGCGGTGCGATTGTCCGAGGTTCAGAAGTGGAAAAGATATCCAGTTACAAAGAGAGCTGCCAAGGAGAATTTCGGTTCCTGGAAATTGGTGGAGAAGAGTCAGTGACTTTTTTTAAAATTATTTTTATTTTTTGGGAGATGTAGTTCTTCCATCTGAGCCACAGTGGTGTGAATGTGCAGCGAGGAACAGTGGTTTTCTTTTAACAGTAGAGCAGATTGAACAGGAGGAACAGCAAATTCGTTGGTGATTTTGGTTGTCGGAGGTATTTTGGTTCAAAGCCCATGGAGATCTTCTGGCTTACTCTATGCACATGGGCAGGTTGACAAAGGTAAAGACGTTGTATTCGATCATGATGGAAAAGGTGAGGAAGACTGCATATAGAACAAGCACGTAGATGCCCAGCCTTAAGTCCAACCTCCATCTGTTCACGTGGATTCCCAACACCTGAAGGCAGAGAAACACGTTTAAGATGCAAGAGCAAATGATAACATGTTCACTCTATGGACTTCTAAGGTTAGGCTGGAGCAGAAAATTGTTCTCTGTAGCGTAAAGTAGGTAATGAAAAAATATATTTTACAGTTTATTGCAATCTTCATCTCAAAATAGGTCTCAATCTGGATTCCTGGAGGGCCGCAGCTCTGCACAGTTTTGCTCCAACCCTAATCAAACACAGCTGATGCAACTAATCAAGGTGTTCAAGACTACTAGAGACTATTAAGCAGGTGTGAGTTGGAGCTGGTTGGTGCTATACCATCCAGAGCTGCGGCCCTCCAGGAATTGAGTTTGAGACTATTGATCTAAACCACAGGTGTGAAATCCAGTTCCGGGCCGCAGCTCTGCACAGTTTAGTTCCAACCCTGCAACAACAAACTTACCTGATCCTACAGGTTTGTTTGAAGCCTACAGGTGTGTTTAAATAGGGCTAAACTGTGCAGAGCTGCGGCCCTCCAGGAACTGGATTTGACATCTGTGATCTAAACCCTTTCACAGGCAAGTTTTAAATACTCCCTCTGACACCCCTGCATTAGTTTTATTGTAATGTGACATATTTAAAATGCATTGCTTTAAGGTTACAGACACATATGACAACACATCAAGTTTATCACACCTGAATGGTTTATGCATATATAATTTTGTTTACTTTTTTCATTTACCACAAATATTGACAAATGTCCTTATTGAGAAATATCAGACATTCCGATTCTCAAATATACAGTTGAAGTCAGAATTAATAGCCCCCGTTTATTTTTTTCCCCATTTTCTGTTTAACAGAGAGAAGATTTTTTCAACACATTTCTAAACATAATAGTTTAAATACCTCATTTCTAATAACTGATTTATTTTATCTTTGTCATGATGACAGTAAATAATATTTGACTTGATATTTTTCAAGGCACCTAAAGATACAGCTTAAAGTGACATTTAAAGGCTTAACTAGGTAAATTAGGTTAACTAGGCAGGTTAGAGTAATTAGGCAAGTTATTGTATAATGATGGTTTATTCTGTAGACTATCGATAAAAAATATAGCTTAAAGGGGCTAATAATTTTATCCTTAAAATGGTGTTTAAAAAATTTAAAACTGCTTTTATTCTAGCTGAAATAAAACAAATAAGACTTTCTCCAGAAGAAACAAATATTATCAGACATACTGTGAAAATTTCCTTGCTCTTTTAAACATCATTTGGGAAATATTTAAAAAAGAAACAAAAATTCAAAGGGGGGCTAATAATTCTGACTTCAACTGTATGTAAGAACATGCACTGCATTATTTAAACATGATTATATTATTTGATCTATGATGGGCGGCATAAGGTAATCCTGCATTTCAGTGGAGAGATTAGAACTGCTGGACTTACAACATGTTAATTCATCAACCTCTCCCAAAACAAATGAAAGTGAGTGGCTGTTTAACTGGGAGAAGAATAGAGTAAATGTGCTAGTCAACAAAACAGTGTTTATCATATATGAATAACACACATTGTCTGATTATGTTTAATAATTATCACTATTGCCATCTCCATCTGGTTGTTAAGTGTGACGTCATGTGAAGTGGCTTCCGGGTCCAAGTGCTATATCAAACTGTATGGGTAGACTCAACGAATGGTAATAATAAACATTTACAAAGCAATTTAATACTTTCGAAAAATCCCGCTTGCAATTATATATATATATATACTGTTGCAATCAGAATTATTCGCCCCCCTTTGAATTATTATTTTTTTAAATATTTTCCAAATGATGTTTAACAGAGCAAGGAAGTTTTCACAGTATGTCTGATAACATTTTTCTTCTGGAGAAAGTCTTATTTGTTTTATTTCGGCTAAAATAAAAGCAGTTTTTAATTTTTTAAAAGCCATTTTAAGGTCAAAATTATTAGCCCCTTTGAGCTATATTTTTTTCGAACAAACCATCATTAAACAATGACTTGCCTAATTACCCTAACCTGCCTAGTTACCCTAATTAACCTAGTTAAGCCTTTAAATGTCACTTTAAGCTGTATATATATATATATATATATATATATATATATATATATATATATATATATATATATATATATATATATACAGTTGAAGTCAGAATTATTAGCCCCCCTGTTTATTTTTTTCCCTAATTTCTGTTTAACAGAGAGCAGATTTTTTTCAACACATTTCTAAACATAATAGTTTTATTAACTCATTTCTAATAACTGATTTATTTTATCTTTGCCATGATGACAGTAAATAATATTTGACTAGATATTTTTCAAGACACTTCTATACAGCTTAAAGTGACATTTAAAGGCTTAACTAGGTTAATTAGGTTAACTAGGCAGGTTAGGGTAATTAGGCAAGTTATTGTATAACAATGGTTTGTTCTGTAGACCATTGAAAAAAAAATATAGCTTAAAGGGGCTAATAATTTTGTCCTTAAAATGATGTTAAAGAAATCAAAAGCTGCTTTTATTCTAGATGTAATAAAACAAATAAGACTTTCTCCAGAAGAAAAAATATTTTCAGACATACTTTGATAATTACCTTGCTCTGTTAAACATCAATTGGGAAATATTTAAAAAAGAAGAAAAAAATTCAAAGGGGGCTAATAATTCTGACTTCAACTGTACTATATATATATATATATATATATATATATATATATATATATATATATATATATATATATATATATATATATATATATATATATATCCATGCCTAATATCCGATAGACTGAAAGTGATCATTTTTTTTATAAATTGTTAAAATATTGATGTCTGTGATGCAGCAAGTACAGAGGCTAATGTGTACACCATGATTTTATATAAAGTTCACTTTATTGTGTGATATGACTAAAAAGTGGTCATAAGCAAATATTTTCTCAATTCAGACGAGTAGCAGCTTGGACTCGGAAACAGTATTCCATTTGTCACAACTTAACAAGTGGATAGACATCAAAGTGTATTTTATAAAACATAAATAATATGTTTTACTAGTACATATTTGTATTTAAAATGCCTGAAACCTAAAACAAACATTACTTGTCTGAAAACAGTGAAAAGTGACAAGTGTGCCGCGAGTGAGACGGAGAAAATGAAAGCACATCAGCAGCAAGGAAAAATCAGATGCTCAAGACATAATCTTTAAAATAATGACATATTAAAAAATGAGCAAATATATGACAGAGGTTTGTGATACAACAATTTTAGCGAAGCACTAAATAAATCCTTATTTTCCACAGCGTGAAATAGTAGTGTATGGGCACAGACAAAAATATAATTCGTATATTTTTCTTGGGGAAAAAATCTTTTTGAAACGAATTTTGTATCTTAATTTGAATGTATTTTTTGTTTGTCAGTTATCTACTAGATAAACAAGAATAACAAATAACATCAGAGGTGTCATGCTTCAAAACCAGTCATGCTTCGGCATCAAAGCACAAACTGGTTAGTTAAATAAAATACAATCTAGCCTAAATACAATTAAAGTGAAATATTCACAGTTTCAGAGAAACTTATATTAAACTTTACATTTTTAATGACAAAATCATCCATTGCCGGTGTGTTTTAATTGAATTAGTTTAATCAAGTAATTTGTAAAAGCCTGTCTCGCTTATTCAATGTATTAGCAGCATTGAAACCTGTTTTCAGATTACCTCGGAAGAACGAACTTGTTTGGAAGGCTGAGAGAACTCAGAAAGTTATTGTGATAATGGAGATGTCTGCATATTTGTGCCAGTCTGTCAAATAAAATTACTTAAAACACTTTATTTTAAAGAAAGTAGTTAAAGGTTGCATAAACAATGATTGATCTTATGCACCCAAGACCCACCCATAAGTAAATATGCAACCTATGTTTTTAAACTGACCCACGTATTAATGGCAGAACCTGCGGATATTACTGGGAAATGATGTGCTCTGATTGTCCACTGTCACCCACGTGACGGAACTCGTCATGAAGATTGGGGAAAAACTTAAACATGATAGACTTTCTGCGATGGTGTTATAAGGAGTCACTGACATGGTATCGGTTGTCATGAACTATGCCACATTACATAAGAAGAAATGATTGAATCTTGTGTCACAATGCCCATTTTTTGTTTACGAATCCCCACGACACCCTACGTCAAAGAAATCGTGCTTAAATCATGCCGAAATCATGTCATCTGACCAGGGCTTAAATGTATAGTAATGTTTTATTCACAAACTAAATTCAAACATTATAGACTAAAGTATAGATCCTGGGTTTCCAGAACCAATATCGATTAGTTAAAATGAATAAACAAAAACTGGACATTTCCATTTCTGGTTAAAACAACACTGGGACACATATACCACAAATGTGAGAAGTATCACATTTACTCACGGTTAAAGCCACAGAACCTAGCAGCAGAACGACAGAGTATACCAATCCTCTACTGTTGATTTTAACCTAAACAGGAGACAAAAAGAATACATTTTTACAGGCTTTACGGGAGTGTCAGTGTGTCTGTCTGAGGAGTGAAAAAGACAGATACCACAGAGCCGTAGTTGACAGCCATTGTCTGGATGCCCCAGGGAACGCCAAGTCCAACCAGGATATCAAAGACGTTACTGCCAATCGTATTGGAGACAGCCATATCCCCCAGGCCTGAGCACACAGAAACAGAGCTGGAACGTTAACTCAACGTGAATGAAAGATGAGCAAAGGTAGAAACGGCAAGAAAATAAAACCTACCCTGACGTGCCACAATAAGACTTGCTATGCAGTCTGGAACACTGGTACCGGCAGCCAGGAAAGTTATGCCCATAATGACATCTGGGATTCCAAGTGTGTATCCGACAATAGTGACCTACACACAGTGACACAAAAGAATGAGTTGGTTTCAGTGATGTAACATGCCAGCAAGCAGCATGACCTCATCTTGGCACTCTAGGGGCTGCTAGGAGGTGCTGGAGGTCATGTTTGATCAAATTATTTTATCATTACAGTTAGTGGTGTAACGGATCACAAATCTCACGGTTTGGATCACATTGTTTTCTTTAGTCATGGATCGGACCATTTTTCGGATCAGCCAAAAAAGGGAGGAGACAAATGTAATTTGCTTTCCATTTATTATAAAAACAGTACTTCAAGAAACATTCGGTTTTAACAAACAAAACTGAGAACCTGCAATTTTATTTAAAAAAATGAAGAAATAATCAGCTGAATAAAAATAAACTGTAAAATATTCAGTACTGTGAAAAATTTACCGTTACTACTACTGTTGCTGTAAACGCTGAATGTATTAATCTGACATTATAATTTGTACAGTTCATATGTATTTTTAGTCTTATTTTCAATAAATGATTCAGTTATTCACTTCTAAAACACGTTTCATTACTAGATGTATCATTTTTAAAGAATTATTCAGTGGCATATTTTTGATGGCTGGTTGTCGCCTCCTATTGGTTAAATAATGTAATTGCTGTCTACAAATTTCATTTTTGAGCATCGTTAAATGAATATGATGGTGATTTTGATCTTTACCATAAACATCAGTGGTTTTATATAAACAATAAACTGTTATCCCAGTACTTCTGTGTTATTTGACTGTTTGTAAACTAAAGACTGAATCTCTTTCTTGATTTTGGCATTTTTCAAACAAAGATTTGAATGCAGTGATTCAAAAGATTAATAAACATGCAAATCACCATCCTTTATAGTTTATGTTGCATGGGAATTGAGGTCCTGATCTTTTAACGATTAATCGTGCAGCTTACACAGAATGCATTAATGCAGGCTAAACAAGCAGTGATAGAAAAGACCTTTAATAACCTAAGAACCCATCACATCCCGAATAACCCACCACAACTTCTTCCATCATCATATTATTATCTTTCAGGAAAGCCTAAAGTTGTTTGGACTGCCTTGTTGAGTGCAGTGGCATTGAGAACATTAAATTTCACACACTTTAGGCAAATTTATATTTGAAAAATACACTACCTGACAAAAGTCTTGTCGCCAAGACAAGTTTTAGAATCCAAAATCCAAGTTTTAGAAACAACAAATAATAACTTGACTTCTAGTTGATTATTTGGTATCAGAAGTGGCTTATATGAAAAGCCAAAGCCTCTAGATTATGATTTTACCAAAATAAAATAGGATCATGCCTTGATTTTTAATGATTTAATTAGCACAGTAAAGTCTGACTTTGCTTAGACAAAAGTCTTGTCACCTTAACAGAAATAATGTACAGTATAAAATAAAAAGTCATGGTGCAGTGGAAAAAGAATTCATATTTTGTATGACTCCCATGAGCTTGGAGGACTGCATCCATACATCTCTGCAATGACTCAAATAACTCTGAAATGGCAAAGAAAGTGTTCTTGTAGGACTCCCAAAGTTCATCAAGATTTTTCAATTCATCTTCAATGCCTCCTCCTCCATCTTACCCCAGACATGCTCAATAATGTTCATGTTTGGCGACTGGGCCGGCCAATCCTGGAGCTTCTTGACCTTCTTTGCTTTCAGGAACTTTGATGTGGAGGCAGAAGTATGAGAAAGAGCGCTATCCTGCTGAATGTCTTGATACCTCAGGCTGTTGATGTTGCCATCCACTCTGCAGATCTCTTACACGCTCCCATACTGAATATAACCATGATTTTCCCCTTCACCAACCTTGACTGATTTATCTGAGGATCTTGGGTCCATGCGGGTTCCAATAGGTCTTCTGCAGTATTTGTGATGATTGAGATGTAATTCAACAGATGATTCAGCGGGAAAATCTACCTTCTGCTACTTTTTTAAATGATCAACTAGAAGTCAAGTTATTATTTGTTGCTCTTACAACTGGGATTGATGGCAAAGTTTTTGTCTGGTAGTGTATGTATTTTCCAAACAACCACAGCAAATTGTTTGGTTTGTTATGGGTAAAAAAACACTCTTCTCCCCATATGCACCAAACACTTTTCTTAAACTTCATCTTACAAGGACTCAATAAGGTAAACAATGTTCACTTGTGAATGTACCAAAAATCCTGTTGCACTTCTTAATTTTTCAACTTTAAATACCTGTATAGTCAGTCTTGGGTTATGTGTACTATTATAGTATATGTATAGGTTTATTACCGCTCCAGTAAAGTGTTGTATTTATAGGCTTAAAAAATGGCTCTTACGTCAAGTGTTGTATTTTACACACACGCACACACGCACGCACACACACACACATACAGTTGAAGTCAGAATTATTAGCACCCCTTTGAATTATTTTTTCTTTTTTAAATATTTCCCAAATGATGTTTAACAAATCAAGGAAATTTTCACAGTATGTCTGATAATATTTTTTCTTCTGGAGAAAGTCTTATATGTTTTACATTTGTTTTTACATTTTAATCACCATTTTAAGGACAAAATTATTAGCCCCTTTAAGCAAATTTTTTTTTTCGATAGGCAAGTTATTGTATAATGATGGTTTGTTCTGTATACTAATTACCAACCTGCCTAGTTAACCTAATTAACCTAGTTAAGCCTTTAAATGACACTTTAAGCTGTATAGAAGTGTCTTGAAAAATATCTAGTCAAATATTATTTACTGTCATCATGGCAAAGAGAAAATAAATCAGTTATTAGAAATGAGTTATTAAAACTATTATGTTTAGAAATGTGTTGAAAAAAATCTTCTCTCCGTTAAACAAAAATTGGGGAAAAAATAAACAGGGGGGCTAATAATTCTGACTTCAACTGTGTTTGTGTGTTTGTGTGTATATACTGTATATATATATATATATATATATATATATATATATATATATATATGTGTGTGTGTGTGTGTGTGTGTGTAGCACCGTGGTCCTGCGAGACATGACATTTCATTCCACTTACGTCCACACAAGTAGCGGAATAACAATAGCTCAACTTGACTTGAAAACCTTTTATCAAACCGTTCAGTATGAATGTGTGTATAGCTACATCCCAAGTCTGCACACATACAGTTCTGTAGTCTGCAACTGTTTTGGTTGTCAATGTATGCTTATAGTCTAAATATGTAATTTGCATGTGCATAAAAATGAACTGCAATAGCACCATTAGATATTTATATATTCATCTGAACCCCATTCTCAGCAACAGCAGAGTGCATTTGAAATGTACAGTAAGATTTTATGTATATGCAATATTAACAATTAGGATTAAATATTAAAATGTAATTATTCATACAAAAAAACAAAAAAAAAAACCTCACCATCCACACCAAGATGTATGAGAAGGCAGCGATCCAGACCGTGGAGAGGAAGAAGGACAGCATGAAGCAACACTCCCAGCGCTTCTTGGCACAGTTGGGAATGGTAAAGTACAGCAACAGCGAAATGGGCCAGGAGATGAAAAACTTCACTTTATCCATAGCGCCCCCTGCAGTCATAGAAGATCACCAATCAAACCACCACAAACACAAAAAAAAAAAAAAAAAATGTTCATGCCATTTATTGGAGCATCCAATCCTTTTATTTATGATGGCTTAGGAGTTCACTGAGTGGCCAGCAGATTACACCCCAGCTCACAACAGGAAAACACTCGAGAAATGTCTATACAATTCACAACACAACACTGATACTTTATCACAATAGAGTGTTACTTTGAACTGACTGAACGAATCATTAAACACACACACACACACACACACACACACACACACACACACACACACACACACACACACACACATACACTTCAAAAAGAGAATGAATGTGGATTTCTGAGCTTGTACACAATTCTATGTACAATTACAGATGTTTCGTTTATTTTCAAAGAATTTGAATGGTCAAATAACAGGTAAAATTGTCAGTGGTCATCTAGGCTACTATTCAAGTAAACCTTATTGGTAGCAATCAATCTGTGCATTACTGTAGGTCCACTCTAATGGATAGCATCTTTATTCGCGACTGCGTGTGTTAATGGTAATCAAACAACAACGACAACGACATTAACTGCATGTATTAATGTCTAGTTGTTATTTTTTGCTCCAAAATAAACCAAGGTAAAATCAATAGAATAAAAGTGTTTGAAAGAGGTCTCTTAGGTCACGTTTACACTGTCAGGTCTTGATGTCCAATTCCGATTTGTTGCCTATATCTGATTTTTTTGCCTGTCTGTTTACACGTTCTTTTAATCGTGACCCATATCCGATTCATGTGTTAACACTTGGCATACAATTATGCGCATGCGTAAAGGCTGGTTCTAGCATCTGCGCCACACTTGCCATGACGGAAGAAATTGTTTTGCTTTTAGTTCTGCGAAATATGCTAAGTTCGCCCAAATTTAAAATGATTTTGAGGCTGAGGAGGAGGGAAAGTGCCGTCATCGCAGCTTGCGCCTATGGTTTATATATGATGTCCTCCACCATTCAGAGGAATTTGTGGGTACGAGAAAGATCTCAAGTCTGGTGGGAGCAAATTGTGGCGGGCTTTACATTAATTGAATCTAATTTATTTGATCTCATTTATTTGATCGATTACAAGATAAATTACAAGATTATATTTATCCTTAAATATTACATTATTTAAATTAAATTAATATATCTTTATTTGGAAACACCAAGAGACCAGCAGGTCACATGACCCCTAATGAACCATTCAAATATACTGAAAATTCTGCTTCTGAAAAAACATTTCTGTACTGATTAATATTTTGGTAGAAATTTTTCAACACTTTAGTTTATGTCTCAATTCATGCTATTAACTACTGGCTTATAACTAAGATATTAACTGTAGTTATACAGTACAATCTTATTCTGCATCCCTAATCCTACTCAAAACCTAATTGCAATTGCATTCTACCTTACTAACTATTAATAAACAACTAATTAGTGCTTTATTAAGATACCAGTGTTAGTTAATGGTTTGCTAATGTCGTGAATTGTGACCTAAACTAAAGTCTTACCCATTTTTCTTAGTTTTTTTTTTTATTAATGAAAAAATCAAATACAATATTTCGTAATCTATTTTCTCCTTGCTGACCCTAGACATTTGGAGGTAATATACATAAACACAGAAAACGTATTTAAATTTATTCTGGAATTTTTATTTTTTTTTCATTTAAGATGTTATTTTTTAAGAACAACTTGAAACCCTCTTTTCCCACCTCTACTTTGAAAAAAGTCAGAAAAGTGGGGAATCCAGCTCTGTTTAGGGGGAGTGTTGAGTGGCGAAAGAGGGAAGGGTTTGCATGAAAAGGGGATTTTCACACCCGCAAGACAGACACAGACGGAGAGATAGACAGTGACTACATTTACATGGACATCAGTAATGGAATTATTTGTCTTAATGTGAATAAGACAATAATATGATTAAGGTGTTTACACGAGTTGCATTTTGAATGTTCCTTTCTTGATCCCATTTTACATGTTATTGCACATAATTCGACACTTAATTTATCAACTTTAACTGCAGTTTGGCACTTTCACTTTCATTCAGGAACCTTTCATGCATGCCCCCCGTGACAAACGAGATATTGGATGCGAGGAACTGCTGTAAGAGTGTTGTTTTAATGGAGTTTTTGATACCGCACACCATATGGGAGAAAAAACAAAACCTCCGCATTTCTTGATAGAAACAAAGACGTGTGTGTATAGACTATCCTGTCACAAATTGCGGCGAAAATTCTACACGATGGTAATAGTTTGATTATGGTGTTTACATGTTTACATTCGAAGAGCAGCATTTACAGGGGATCTTTCAGTCTATAATATTGTAGTGATGTTAACATACTGTAAACCTAGTAACTAAATCACTTGACTAATGCCTAGTTCACACTACAGGATTTTAAGCCTGATTTGAGCCCGATTTGGAAGTTAACAAGCTCCCCGACCGATCGGACTGTGATCGGGGAAAAATCTGCGGGTGCACGGCGCTCGGCAGTCTTTATGTGTAAACTACTGAACAACGCGTCAAAGAGGCTCGCTGAAGTGTCGCCGACACCTCGCAGACGGAAATCCAATGTTTAGCATGCTGAATATTCCAGAACAGTCGGCCGACTCGACCCCACGTGTGGTCAGATGTAGTGATGAGCTGCAGCCAATGAGAGAGCATATCAGCATGAGCTGAATGGTTGTGTGCTCAGGAGCTGAACAGAAATGTCTGTGATTGGCCAGAATGGGCATCGATGCACTGGCTTCATTCTGTTAACACGGACACGAGAGTAGGCTATATTAATAGTGGAACTAGAATTCTGTAACTATTAGAATTACCATAATGGTCATTCTGACCTTTCTCACATCATATTTACATTCAAAACTTCTATTACGATATTAAAAATAAGCTTTGAATGTCTGTCATCATATTTTATGACAGCATTACCCTAAAAATATTATTGTTTTTGGTAATACAGCCAATAAATATGTAGTTAAGATACCAGAACATGCAAAGGTCTGAGCCTCGCTTTCATTTTTACTTTCAAACAGGAGCTATTTCGCAGCACAGAATATGCTGTTTTGAAATATATATCTGAAGTAAATTTATGTTTTTGCTATCAGAAAGTTTTGTTTATTTTAGCAGGAAGTTGTGAGGTAAAGAAATCCATGCATATATAAAGTCACAGCGAAAAGAAGCAGACATGCATGCAGTCGTTTTGACCAATATGGTAATTAAAGGTAGACATGCTCAGTTCTTTACTGTTTTGTAATTTACAATTAGAAAGAATTTCTGTTAGAAAGACATACACAGATATTTAGGAAACGTCAGAGTGTTATAGATATGTTAGTTTTATTTCAAAGAGTTATAAAAATACAAAAAAACTCTCTGTGTATCTTTCCACTTGAACTTTGCAGATGAGTGATTGATCCGCTGATGCATCAGCTGACTGATGATGTTTTTAAATGCTCCCTTGAAAACTTGAAACGCTGTCAGTGATGTGATCAGCACACAAGCAGCCAATAGTGTTCAGCTTTTTCTGACGACTCCTCCATCAAAATTTCATTGGCTGTGGTTTGGTAGCTTGACTGAACTGTTGGCGAACAAGTTGTTGTCAGATCATGTAGTGTGTGACCCCCCTCTTGTGGATCATTTACGTAGAGTCGCGTAGTGTGAACACCACAGAGATTAAAAGACACAAAATCAAGTCATGTAGTGTGAACTGCACAGCGATCTGCTGATGCTTAAAATCCTGTAGTGTGAACTAGGCATAAGGTATGTCTTTAAAAACTGAAGTACTGAGTACTGCTGACGATACTAACTAACTTTGCCTTTGAATAAACATAAACAACGAACTATGATCGCACACTTACCAAATCTGTAGAGACAGAACAATCAACACAAACTAGAACCACGTCTTTTTAAAAAAAGAAGAGTGGAAAATCCGAATTTCACCATTTCCAGACGCGAAAAGTTAAAAAATGCATCATATTGATGAAGTTGCACCTCATTCACAATAGAGCGGCCTGATTGGTTGGAACCAAGTCTTTCTCATGAATTAATGATGAAAACTCAAAGACGTCACATTGTACTCGCCGGTACAGACATCCATTCTCCACGCTGGAATTTACACAAGGATCTCATGGCCGTGACGTTGCTTCAAAATTAATTTTTTAACTGAAAGCACGAATTTGCTCGAAATAACACAAAAACAACCAATTTTCACTTTTTGTGAAATATTTGTGTCCTAATAGTGTTTTTAGCAACGTGGGACAAATGTATGACTGTCAACAGCTCAAAAAATGTGTTTTGGTGGACCCTTTAATATCTTATTATTCATTTAACAACAATTTTTTGTTTCTTTCCCCAAAACTGGAATGCAAAATTTTAAATACATTGATTTTCCATAATTTTAAAATTATTATTTTTTATTATTATTAGTTGATCTCCACAGAAACCTTGCTGGTTATGTCACGTATTAAAACTAATATAAATATGCAATCACAATCAGTTAAAGTGGTGATGTGTTAATTTGTCAAAGCCCCTCACCAGGCAATCTGAAAGGAGATATCTCATTTTCCTGCTCCTCGGAGAGTTTGTCCTCTGCCACATTGCCATTTTCCATGGTGTCAGCTTTCTGATCAGAGACCAGCACAGAGTCCACGCCATTGGCTGACTTCACCAGCCGCTGCTGCTGCATAAACAGATACAAAATCCATTCTTATTCACTTTTTACATAAGACACTGTAAAAAAAACTGTTGCTCCCATCCAGTATGATGCTATTTTTCTGAAATTACCATGGGTTAGAGATAACATCCGACACATTCACCCAACAATAAGCTACAGCTTAAAATGTGTCCTTAAAGATGCAGTCAGCTTAAAAATAAGCAATCCAGTCATTATATATTGATCAGCAATTTCTGGATCAAAGATTGCTTAACTGTCGAGAGACAGTGAAGCCACTGGAAGCGTTCGATCCACCATCTTACCATTCCCTATAGCGACAGAGGACTCCAACATATGCACAACAGGGATCGGTCGATCCTCTTCAAAAATGACCCGCTGTGCAGCCTACAAGTGTTCACAGGTTTACTTCAAGCTTATATAGTCATTTTAGGTTATTTTCCTATGAAGCAGGAGTAGCTGCAACAAATAAACATTGTGTTTTATCACACTGCTGTTTTGATTTTGATTGGTCAGTCACGACATTCTAAGGTTTGTCATTCCCAGACACCAACTGCTGAAACCGATAACACAGGCTCACCCAAGTACGTCGATCATTATAAGATTTTCTGTCACGCTGCTGTTTTTGACTGTTTGGCTCATTTTATGACTGAATGATATGTAGGTTAGCGTTTGCTCCATTCGGCAGTTTGCATTACTGTCAGCTTTGCATTTAATTAAAAAATTCATAAACTATTAAGGCTCAGAACAATTTTTTTTTGTGTCTAATTTGTATGTTTTGTAAAATCAATTCAAGCTTGGCTTCTGATAATCATGTCAGGCTTTATTATACGAGCAAAACCACCTGGATGTACTTTATACCTTATATAAAATATACTGTCCAATGGGGACCATCACCTGACCTGTCTTTTAAGCGGTTCATAGAGCCATATACAAATACTATTACATAAACTAATTTACTGTTACAGTCTTTAAATTGCATTGGGATCATCAGAGCTTAATTGGTGAATGTATCATATGTACTTGGCTAACAAAACACTTACTTACTTTAATAAACCAATATAAACCAAGAAAGAGGTATACAAAACATATAAGACGTGCGTTTGTGTGTCATGCTTGGTTGCACCTCTGACATATTACCTCGGATATGCCTGTGCTACGTTTAATAATAATAATAATAATAATAATAATTCCTTACATTTATATAGCGCTTTTCTAGACACTCAAAGCGCTTTACATATTGGGGGGAATCTCCTCATCCACCACCAGTGTGCAGCATCCACCTGGATGACGCGACGGCAGCCATTTTGCGCCAGACCGCACACCTCACACCAGCTGATTGGTGGAGAGGAGACAGAGTGATGAAGCCAATTATGATATGGGGAGGGTTCGGAGGCCATGATGGACAGAGGCCAGTGGGCAGATTTGGCCAGGATGCCGGGGTTAAACCCCTACTCTTTCTCTAAGGACATCCTGGGATTTTTAATGACCACAGAGAGTCAGGACCTCGGTTTAACGTCTCATCCGAAAGACGGCGCTCACTGAGCAGTATAGAGTCCCCGTCACTATACTGGGGCATTAGGACCCACACAGATCGCAGGTTGGGCGCCCCCTGCTGGCCTCACTAACACCACTTCCGGCAGCAACCTAGCTTTCCCATGTGGTCTCCCATCCAGGTACTGACCGGGCGCAGCCCTGCTTAGCTTCAGTGGGCGACCATGTGAGAGTTGCAGAGAGCTAGCTGCCTGTTTAAAACATTGAAAGCCACATTGGCATCCCATGGGGTATTTGTCACTGAAGTGAATGCGCACACTATACTGACACAGAGGTAAAGAGAATAAAGTTGTTATTTTTGTTTGTGAAAAAAGGATACTTTCCAATGGAAACACTAAAGTCAGATGGTTTGTTTAGAGATTGTTTTTGGTGTTTTTCCTAGACTTTGAATGAGCTCTCAGATTTCACCTAAAATATCTTCATTTGTGTTCAGAAGACGAACAAATGTCGCAGGGGTTTGGAATGACGTGATGGTGAGTAATTAATAACAATTTAAATTTACTATATAGGAGTCAAACAGAACAGAGAACAGCTTAAAGATGCCTCTCATGTGGAGAATAAAATCAAATGCATTCCTCTGGTGTGATTTTTTTTTCCACAGACTACAACAGAGTGTAAAAATCTTGATGGTTCTGTGGGTTTTGTCCATCCAAAATGATCTTCATTTTGTATTTTCTATTGGATTCAAGTCAGGTGATTGGCTAGGCCATTCTACAGCTTGATTTTCTTTTTCTGAAACCATTTGAGAGTTTCCTTGGCTGTGTTTTGGACCACTGTTCGTCTGAAATGTCTACTCTGGCCTTTCTACAGCTCCCTTTCTTTATGTGTTCAATACTTTTTTTCCTGTGTCATTTCATTATGCATAACTTAATTTGTAAACTAATTAGATTTGTTTTCTTTTCGTATTTGGATTTGTTTGGTTGTTATCAACATCTGGTGAAAAATTCTAGTCCATGACACCTTTAGAAATATGTTTTCTGAGAAAAATGGTGACATTTTGAATACTTATTTCCCCCACAGCTTTTATGGCCAGTGCAGTTTACAATTATTTAAATGGTTACAGCGATTAAGAAACATAAATGAATGACAAAATAAGAAAATTTGACATTGTGCTATAGTATTAAAAGCAGAAAGCACAATACATCACAAAGGAGAACAAAAAGTACAGTGATATTTTACTTAAATGCATACTGTTTAAAAACAACCTAAGATTACATTATGACTAGGGATGCTCAGATCGCACGTGCGCTCCCCTATATTATACATGGCCAACAGCAGCCACAACACGTGAGGAGGTAAATGATGCGTAGGGAAATGAGCGATCAATGAGCTCGCATCACAAGAGCTAAAATATATACAGATGCGGTGTGACCTGTTAGTGATGGTCTCTCTGCTGCAAGTGTATTTCCAGTGTTTTGAGCTGCGGTGACACGAGCAAAGCACTCTCTCTTATCTAGTGTCTCATCCAACCTCATGACTAGGGCCAGACGGAATCTGCGGATGTTTTCTGCAATTTCTGCTGAGAATTTTGGTAAAAATCTGCAGATTTCTGCAGAATTATTTTGGGAGTCTCATAACTAAAACCTTAATATGGGAAATATGTGTAATTTAAAAACTGAATAGATTCAGATTTACACACATTTACTCAAGTAAATAAACAGAATTAATGATGGGCCAAAAATCTGCGGAATTCTGCGCGCGCAGATTCCGTGTGGGCCTACTCATGACCTCTCCTGGAAGCTCCACAAGCCTCCCGCATTTTCATAGTGGCACCATGATCCCCAAAAATTAGTTAAAATACCCGGAAATCATGGCGATGGGAATGAATGAACAAGATCATTAAAGACAGAGTGATGTTCTAAGCATTACATTTATTAGGTTTAATGAGTAGAGCAGTAAAGATATTGCTAGTGTAAATCTCTCTCTCTCATTGAGTGATTTGCTGTCAATAGATGGAAACGAGCAAAATATTTGAATGGTCTTGCATGTGTTTAGGCTTTTTTACATATAACAACTGAAAGTTCTGTGTTTTGACAATATTGAAAGTTCACTAAAAGCTGTCTGGAATTATTAGATAAAACTTTTCATGAATATTTAATAATATAACTTCTTTAAATAATTACAAGAAGCAGGGGCAGATCTAGTGGTGGGGCCATAGGGGCACTGGCCCCCTTTTAAATCAGTTTGGCCCCTGTTGTGCCCCTCTCCTCTAAGTCATTGCTGATTAACATCAAAGCTCGGACATAAAGATGCACTTTAATTCATGTTGAACGCCGGTGATACCGGTTACTTCAGCTGTTTTTCTTGTATGACGAGTGCTTTCATCCCTGTAGATCGACTGGCTTCCGAAACAGAGATTAAAATTGTAACAATGTTGCTTGCCGTGATTCGATTTTAAAGCAGAATGTTTTAGAACAGACCAAAATTGATAGTCAAATGGTACACTATATCAGATAGACATATCATTTAGTCATAAACTAAACATGTCATTCGTTGATCAGAGCTACAAGGTTTATTTTCCGCAATTCCGCTTATAGCTGTCATAATTTAGTTGTTTTAAATCACCATTTTGAGCTGTTGTGTCAACGGTAAAGGTGCGCTTTATGGCGAAATCGATAGTGAAAGCAAAAACAAGTTTTGTGCTGTCATTTACGCTGCAACCTTTCTGATTAGAATTATTGCGCTTTATCACTATAAAAAGGTTACAAAACAATTGTGATGGCAAATCTGTCAAAACATCATTTACCGAAAAACTTCGGTTAACGTGACCTGATATCTGATCTCTATGAAAAATCTGCTTTTTTAAATTCATGCATCATGCATGACATTTACCACATAATAGCTGTGCATTAGGTTAGACTGAACACACTTGAACATGTTCTTCACAGTCAGAGATTAAGCCAGAATACAGTTAAAATTATTTAAATTTTGCAAACTAATATACACACACTATCCAGTTTATGCAAAAACTTTATTAAAGAACAAGTGAACTAACTGACAATTTATTTAATTAAAGGGATAGTTCACCCAAAATGAAAAATAACTCCAATTTACTCAAGATTCTTTCCTCTGTTAAACACACAAAAAAAGATATTTCGAAGAAAGCTGAAACCTGTAACTATTGACTTTGTAGGAAAAGCAAATAATATGGAAGTCAATGGTTACAGGTTTCCAGCTTGCTTTAAAATATTTTATTTTGTGTGCAACAGAAGGAATGACTATTTTTAGTATTGGGTGCTAAAAATTAACTAACCCCATGTTATAACACTCTCCCTAGTCTCCCCTATTTGTTGACGCAATTATTTTCTTTCTTACAGAAACACTGCAGGTAAAATTATGATATTCTGATATATCTGCTATTAAGCCAAAGAAATGATATGATAGGTCTATATATATTAATATATACTGTATTTTAAATAGGACAAAAGGAGTTATATGTTCTAAACATATAGTGCAAGCACCAATTGAATAACTTGGGCCCCCTCTGTAACCTGTGGCCCCACCTTGATCCCTGGGTTTAAAAATTCCTAGATCCACCACTGTTGTAATATTCTTATTGCAATAAACAGTAGTTTAAAAGCCTTTTTCTATTTAGTAAAAAAGTAATGGATTTAAATTTTTTATGCATCAAATACGCGCTCTAACCTTTTTCTTAATTGAGACATGTTGAATTCTTCTTTCATCATTTGGAATGTTTTCAAATTGCCTTGTTTGTCATTTTTCTTTCAAATGTTTATGTGTTATATTACTTTCTGTAAAGCTGCTTCTGGCCGTGATGGTTATAAGAGACGTGTTTAAGGGATTATATGCAGCATACTTAATTTATTCTCTTAGTTAAGGCAAGAACTTCTCTTAAGTTTATACTCTTAAGTTATATGTGCATAATGCATTATAAAGCTTGAAGCATTAGAAACTCGGTATCGGCCGATCACATACCAGTCAACGTTGGGATGTGAAAATAAGGGATAACACCCCCCATACACCCCCCCCCCCCCCCAAAAAAAAAAAAAAAAAAAAAAAAACAACAACTACTACTAAATATGTTTATCTGGAGCTGTTTCATTGTAAACAAACATTTGAAACGATCAGTAATATGTTTCATTATAATTATTTAAAAAGGGTATAATAAATAGTAAACATTAGAAAAAGCTGCAAATAAATTAAACAGTTTAGCCTATTAAAATGAATAGCTATTATAAAGAAATTGAATCGTTATCAAATCTCATGAACCTTTTCTTCACTGTATAATTTAAACAATTCTGATTAAAGAGCAGCGAATGAATCATTCATTTCAATTTTTCGTTTGATTACATTAAATAACGGAGGTGTCACTTAAAAAATGCACACATCTATACTGAAAAAATTCAGCTAATCCTAACTGTTTATGCTCATTTAAAACTAAATTTGTTGTGTTTAAAAGAAAACCCACCAAGATGGACATGATTACATTATTATGTGTATATGTATGTTCAAACACGCACCCAAAACCCAGAGTACTCACTTTTGCTCCGCTTCAATTGGCGTGTACAGAATCCGTTTGGAAAACAGTGTCTATTTATCACTATGTCTGAGTGCGTCTGACAGTCACGCACCGCTTACATAAACTCTTTTGAGGATTGCATAGGAGGGGCAAAGGTGCCTGTAATGGAAAGGAAGGGAATCCCACCATTTTTGTATTTATTTCAAAGTGTTTTCATGCCTAAATAAAATGAAAGCACAGAACAAATTCACGTTTAGGAGCAAGGGGTGTCCCCTTGTGGTTCGGCGGTATGGGTTAAGTATAGGGAAGATTGGCTCTTTTATGTTTATTGCCACCCTTTGATTGAAAATACGGGAAAATATCTTTATGGGATGATAGCGGAATAAAATTGTAAAATACGGGAGAATCCCGGGAAAAACGGGAGGGTTGACAGGTATGTGATCACCATGACAAGAAATCAGTACTCGGTATTAGGCATGGGACGATAACCGTTTTCAAGGTATACCATGGTTTGGAAAAGTAAAACTGCCAACATTTTCTGTAAAACCAATCCTAAAGTATGTATATGATTTATTAATATTATTATTTTTTTTAGGACAACAATATCTCCAGCAGAGAAAAAAATATATCCAAAGATGCTGTTTTAAATCTGTGTTTTTGAAACAAATGAAGACAGCAGAAGTCAATGATTCATTCGAATTATTAAGCCTGACATGTTTACTGTTCCAAAATATTATAAATGTTTCTCAAAATAAAATATATTGTGTTCAAAGGGGAAAAGAGTTTTTGTTTTTTACTCAGACATTTAAAAATAATTTATTTTAGAGCAGTAAACACAATACAGTGATACCGTGAAACCTTGGTATTTTTATCCAAGGTTATCATACCGTCAGAATCCTATACCAGCCCATGCCTACTCGGTATTATCTACAAAAATCCTGATTGGAGCATCCCTAATCAGGACCATTTTTCTCTTAATTTCTGGATGAAATACCCCTCAAAATATGTCAGTTTGATTGTGATCGAAAAAAAGAAAAAGTTTGTATTGTTTTATATGACTGATGTAAATGTAATGTGATATGATGTAAATATCAAACCAATAGAGATCTGTTAATATCAGGACATGTAGCCTGTATCCATACATCTTTTATGCAGTTTAAATCTACTCAAATGTTAGAGCGATTAAGAAACATGACAATAACAAAATAAAGAAGTATGACATGCTTTATAACATCAAAAATGGAAAGAGAGGTATTCCGCAAAAAGAACAAATGCTATTTTTCTGAAACACACGGTCCTTAAGAGTTTTTGTCTCATTTCTAGTCCAAATATGTAAAAAGTCTTAAATCAGAAGCATTTTCTAGACCATTTTCATAAAAGTCGCTTAGAAAAGCGGGATTTCAATGAGCTGAACTAAACGTCCACGCTTGGTTCCATAACAGCAAGTTGAAGATCATTTGATCTAACTAATCTGAGTTTAGTTTAAATAATGTAGATAACTGCTCATGCATGTTACTGAAAGTGAAACCTTAAAGGTCGAGCATAGATGCATCGATTATGTTGTGTGCTACCATGACAACTACGATGAAAGAAAGAGCTCTGGAATGAGATACAGCTGTGTCCACAGCTAGTGAGCAGCATCTTAATTTTTGAGTTCAAACATATAATAATTTAAGCATAATAATCAAAAACTATGGGTCACAACAAAGCAAGAGAGAAGGCTGACAGGAAACTGCAGATCTTAAATTATAGGCCATTATTTAGACATGTTAACGTTAAATTAAATATTTGTCACACTACTTGAAAATGTGCTTGCATGGGCGCGAGAGAGAATGCGCGCTTACTGCCAATTGTTGCATGCAAGGAAAAGTTAATGCATTGCAGGCTCCCTTTAACATTCAAAATGTGCTTAACATCAGCACATTAAGTTTAAAATAACGGATACAAAGAGCTCTGCACGCACAAGTGGCGGGATTTTTTATTTGACCCCAAAACTGCTACAAATTGCTCCTTTCCCTTTGACACGTGTATTTCCCGCAGCTCGTGGGAAAATATCTTTATATTAAAGTGAGGCTACTGCTCGGCCCGGATCTATCTCCTGATTATTCCACTCAGGGTTTGATGCTTTAAAAGTCATATATTGCTAAGCACACCCCTCACAGGTCTCTCTTTTAAATGAATATTTTCAACATGACACTGTGCAATAATATGTTTGTGCATGTACATTAGATTATTCAGTACGAAAGCAAAATTTAAAACTAATCTAACAAAAAATAAACTCAGATCACAATTCAAAATTAGTACACCATTAGTACACCCAAATTGGGGGAAAATGTTAAATAAAAATTTAATAAAAAAAAAATCTACAGAAACATAAAAATATATCAAATTTAGTTGAAATGTTGTAGTTTGTATTTGTTTTCAATAACTTATTTGAATTTAAATGTATTACATGTATTAAAGATGTTTGGTGTGTATATATATATATATATATATATATATATATATATATATATATATATATATATAAAGTGACTATAAAGTCTTAATCATTATTAAGAGGTTAAGTGAATTAAAATGGCATCAAATTACAGCAGGTGAATGTTAACATTACTTTGATTAAGTTGAACCTAAGCTTAAGCTTAGCCTAAGCTT
Organism: Danio kyathit; assembly: GCA_903798195.1. NCBI lineage: Eukaryota > Metazoa > Chordata > Actinopteri > Cypriniformes > Danionidae > Danio > Danio kyathit. Next base: position 46,000,854 of record LR812535.1, read on the forward strand.
AAGCTTAGCCTGAGAGTTAACCTGCCCTGGACTAGGCTAGATTCCCAGCATAAGTTGCCATAGTAACGGAGTTTGAACTATAGCAAATTTAATTTATGAAACCGAATACGCCATTAATAAACCTGACTTACCAAAATAAGCCTGACTTTTTCTGTGAGCTTGGTTTATGGAACAGCCCCCAGCAAAACATATTTTCTTGTTTTTAATAATAAAAACGTCAAAATTAATAAGTTTTTCCTAAAAATAATCTAAATAATCTGCCAATGGGGCAATTAAAATAATCTATTTTCAAAGCGAAAACTTCAATTATTTGCTTGTTTTAAATAAAAAATCTATTTATTTTAATTAATTTTGACTCATTTCTCAAAACAAGACAACATTTTTTACTTCTCTAGAAAATGCTGCTTGATTTAAGATTTTTGAGATATTCGGACTAGAAATAAGACCTAAACTCCAAGTAAGTAAAGCTTTTTTTGGTTAGAAACAACATAAGATTAAATCATGACGAGTTTTTCTTTACTTTTGGGTGAACTATCCTTTAAAATGTGTTCTTAAAGTTGCCCATGATCAGTTTTAACCGCATTCCCAGCCTCTTTTCATCCTTAATTAGCTGACATGTCTCTATCAAATTCCTCAGCGGTCTTTGTAGCAGGGGTTTGAATTTCTAACGCAATTCTTTGAGCGCCAGCATGTGGATATTTATAGAAACAGTTTAATCAGCCTCACACCCAGAACTGGGCTACCTGACGCGAGGACTCCACAGTGCTGAGTTAACCAACAAAGACTGGCCCATAAGCTCTTCTGAACTCTGGTTTATAATCCAATCCCTGGTTCCCCAGTGTTAAATACGCTCTATTATAAACCGGATAGCGCAGACCATTCAGAATTGTGAATGGATGAGCTCGCATGTGAAGCTGAACACATCTCTGACTCACAGCAGTTAATTCAGCATGAATCAGCACTGGCAAACCATTTTATTTCTGAATTGTGACATTATTCCAAGTAAAAGATGATGTTTGAGGAACAAGTCAGATTGGGCTTTATTTTATCCATCAGTAGTTGAGCGGATTTTGGATCTTGTTCTATAAATACTGAAGCTTTTGAACTACTTCGTATATTAAAAATGAATGTTCCATATCCACTTATTTTGCAGTGAAACACAAAATTTACATTTAAAAATTTTTTTTTTGTATTCAAATGAAACCGAGGACTTTTTGACCATATATTTCAGCATCTTTGGGGTGATACAACGTGAATTTTTGGAAAATAGATTTACAATATCTTTTGAAACTGACTTGTGTTACAGTATGTTACTACAAAAGGCAAATGCAGTATCTATGCAAACAATAAAACATAAAAAATGCCTTTAAAGTTTGTACACTAGGGTATATGCAGAAGTATGCGGAAGGACTTTTAACGTTGGTTAAAGCACTCCTGGTGAACTGTATGTCATTACAAAATTGCGTTTAAGGTCTGTTTTCTTTAAAAATCAACAATCTTCACTGCCTGACTGATATATGATATAAAGTGGGTCTCAGAATGTACAAGAAGCACTGCATTAAATTACATTTTTTCCGCGCCATGTCTTTAAAATATGAACATTTATTTTACCCCAGTATATTCAAGGACGTTTCTGCGCTAGCCGGCTGATCCTGATGGGCACGTGTGTGTAAACATCTTTTCATCTCATTTTACGCTTACACAACTAAATGAACACTGAAGTCTATTTAACTGATTGTATTTTAATTACATTACAACATCGATGCTATGAAAGGAACCGTATAAAATTGAAATTCACATTAACTGTTCACTGAAAGTTTCAGTATGGAAAGAAACCCTAGCTGTGCATATACCCTCTTGCCAGTCAAACATGTTGTGGGGTGTGTAAGAAATGGGTTATTTTTTAGATTTTCTCCTGTTGCGCTCAACAAAGAAGGATCTCACACTTCACTCTTACCTAATAGGCCGACCTTGGGCCAGCACCCAAATTTTGACTATAAATGTGAGGGTTTCTTGCTGAAACATTGGAAGCTCAGCCGTGGGATAAGTGCACATCGCCCGGCATTCTCGGACACACGTGTTGGTTTTCCAATGTGACTGCAACAGGCTCCCCAGTCTTTAAAGAGGAAAATGATGGCACGTCTTTGAGGTTGTATATACTTATATCAAATAGCTTGGGGTTTCATTATCTGTCTTTTATTCATGTAATCACGTCTTTATTTTGCATTATAAGCCTTTTATGCAATTTTGTTGTATTTCGATTATTGATGTTTATGAGTATGATTCATGGTTATTGACTATTATTGTGATAATTGATATCAGCTGTACCAGCAATAAACAGTTGTATTGCTTGATTAGTATGGTGTATGGACCGTTATTGGTGCCTTCTCTTGTCGATTAGCACCACACTTGTCTCACTTGCATAAACACAAACCATACTAAATCCTTTTTGGTGTGCTGAAACATTTTACATACTAAAATTTGGGGCATACTAAAACAGGGTGGATTAGTATTATTATTTATTTATTTATTTATTTATTTATTTTTACCTTTTTTTGAACTCAAAATTGAACCTGGAGACTTTAAGAAGAAGGGCTACACAATATATCACAAAACTAGCTTTGGCCCAATCCCAATTTTATTTTTGTACCCCTACCCGTTCCCCTTCCAACTTAGCACTTAAAACAGAGTGTGATGGGGAAGGGCTTCAAAATTTACCCCTAAGAAATGGGACAGCACTAGATCACCTGCACACGTCATCATGTCATTGTGATCTTTTGCTTCATATGAGATCAATGATTGCAACTGCTGTAGTTACTCCAGTTGTGTTATTTTTTGGTATTTATCACTGATCTTATTAATCATAATTAGGGATGTCTCGATCAGGTTTTTTGACCCTCGAGTCAGAGTTATTTGATTTTGAGTATCTGCTGATAACAAAACCTGATCCGATAATACATAATAAATACATAAAAAAGTAAAGTAGAGCAAAGAAACAGATCCAGGATGTTCCTTATGTTTTATTTAATTCACCTTACTTTAACATTCAACAACTCTGTTAACAAACAGAGCACTTCTGTGAGGTAGCTTGAACAAATCAAGTAATAAATAACATCCATTCTTCACTTTTGGACTTTAGTACAGCAGTAAATCTAAAAAAAAATCTAATATAAAATACCCAGCAGGCAATCCCAAGTTTACATATCTCACAGTTTGCTTTGGCAATGTTGTCATCATCAACTTTATAATACCTCCAGACCACAGACATACTCGCGCTTTCCGCTTCAAGCTGCTTCCGTGTTCTACTTTGCCGGCATTTAACCAAAAGCATCTCTGCAACAAAGTGATGTCATGCCGCACACGTTGCTGTTTTGTTCATACATATATTTGAGTCCTGATTGGGAGATAAAGTCAGATTCGATCGAGTTTCCAAACACGTGATCAGATCTGAACAGCACAAATCATAATGATATAACGTGGCAATAAGATCGTAACTGTACGGTGAATTTACACCCTGGCCATATTCATCTATGTAAACACAGGAAAAAAACATTAAATTATACTAGACACTGTAAAAAGTAATTCCCAGCCACTAGACTTTTCTGACAGGGTATTTGAGTGTCACCGAGTGACAGAATAGTGTGGGACTGTTATACAGGAGTTTTATTTGTGATTATAGATAGTAAAATTTATCTTAGCTTTTTTTTTTTTAAAGCATGACGGTAAAACACGAACGTGGTTATGAATATATTAAAACATGCGCTTGTTTGTTGTAAAAAATTCAAAATCATGACAAAAAAAACTAATTTGTGCTCTCCTTGTGTAGCCATGCTGTTGTTGTAGATGGTGTATTTTCTTACCCCTTGGTTTCGAGTGTGGTCCTGAAAAATCTCCATTTCAAGGGCCATCTAGCCCTTCCCCTTAGCCCTACGCCTTTCAGATAAAGACAATTGGGACACCCCGACCCCTTCACGTGAACGTGCAAAACGAGGGGTAGGGGTAAGGGAAAGAGCTTGGCATTGGGCTATTATCGTGATAATAGTATATGCAATATAAGCATCGAAGACGTGTAAGAAATTACTTTTATTTCATGCATTGGTTGTTAATGTAAATTTCACCAATCAGATGGGGCCTTACAATCTTTATCCCCACCTCCTCAGTAGTTGCTGTTCTGCTATTGGCTAGAGCGGCCCAAAGGTGAACCCAGAGCTGAAAATAAATACTTATAAAGATAACAGCCAATCAGAGTCAGAATATGTGATGAAGTTTTCACTTATTCATAGTGTTTTAAACACTAAATGTTTGCTTGACAGTTTAAGTTTGAATTACAATTAATATAAAACAATATATATATATATATATTTTACCGGTTTATTTTAAGATCAAAGCTGATCAAATTAGCATTTTTTTAAGATATCATAAGAAATATTATCACAATACTCAACAACATCGCATATTTTTCCAGTATTGTGCAGTCCTAGAAACAAAACCGAACTTAAAACCTAAAGCCTAAAATGGGCTTTGCGACATAACTCCATTTGACCAATGTGTAGGTTTTGCTCATTGCCCTTGCAAGCAGTGGTACAAGTACCAGAACACAAATGACAGACAAGGTCTGCATTCCTGATGCTCTCCCGCTGCAACCAATCAAATTTCTTGAAGCACATTTAATTTCGAATGAAAAGCAGCAGCTGTGGTGAACTTATGATGGAAGAAATAACCAGACACTCCTGAAAAATATACTCTAAAAACAGTTTATCAGTGGTTGATCCACGCATCAATGCTTCTGCAACGGTCAGCTACACACAGTTTTTAGTTCCCTACCTTGAGGAAACTGACAAGATGTTATTTGCATCCCAGCCACGAGTGCATCTTCAGAGAGAGCATTTGTCAGATCTGTCAGTCAGCGACATGTGTGGATGTTCTACACACAGTAGTAAGGTTTTGCTTTTTGTTTTGTTTTGAGAGCATAACTAAACTAACAGTGTTAATTCAGCCAAATTTTGGTTAGAGAACTATGTTGATTGTAAAATATATTAAAATCATGTTATATAAATGAATTATGCATCTTCTGTATATAAAACTATTATATTTCATCCCCTTAACTTAAACTTACTTTAAGGGGACATTTAAATGTGAGACTGGGAAAACACGAGATAAATTTAGTGGGATTGGTGGGAGAAGAAAATCATTCAAAGCAGAAAGGAAGTAAAAACATAATAAATTGGGAGCAGACATTTCCCAAAATATATTTATAAGAATTTTTTTTTGATCAGTGCACATTTTTTTCTTTTAAAAATCTATATAAATTTGTTAGTAAATCTAAATGAATAAATATAAATAAATATACATTTTAACAAGTATTTTAGCTTCTCTCACCTCAAATCAAACCTTCAGTGTTAATGATTTGAGAAAAGAAAAAAATTGATTTAGGTATAAAACACAGTTAAAAAGTAGAATAGATCACATTTCAGGGCTCGCAAAATCCGGTAGCCCGACGTCTCGGGGCTATTGATTTTTTTAGTCAGGCTACCAAAATCTACACGCTGCCCGGCTGCCAGTGGGAGGAAAATATATTTAAACGCAGTTACATTCTCTCACAAAGTGGATAATTATGTGCTGTGCTGCTGATACGGCAGCAATAATCCACTCATAATATCCACTATATAAGACACAATATAAACAACTACCCAAATAACGTAACATGTGTTTCTGTCAGTTTAATCGCATGTTCTATACTGACATGCGAAGCACTGAAGCGGATTCGGATACAGGAATAGCCTAAGCCAGAGTTGAGCAAACTACGGCCCGTGGGCCATATGCGGCCCGCTAAACTCTTTCATCCGGCCCGCGAGGGAGTTTTTAAAATGCTGCTTCGAAGTAACGGTTTGGTTTCAGAATTAGTAAATTAATGATGCAATACAAGTGAACGCCATTTGATGGCAGTATTGCACGCGGTACAGTTAGCGCAACCAGTAAAATTAGAACAGACTCTCGAATATTAAAATGCACTCGACCGTTAATGACTGAAAATGAGTCAGGCAAAAATAAATAAATTGACTCTGAATGTCATGTGTTTAAGGAAGAATGGACAACAAAATACTTCTTCACCAATATCAGACAGAAAGCGGTATGTCTAATATGCCAAGAAAGTATTGCTGTTTTTAAAGACTACAACCTAAGTCGGCATTTTTCACGCAAACATTATTTTTAATGTGTTAATATGAGATTTTTTTTTCTATCAGACAATAATTTTTCTATTCCCCACTGTAAAAATGATAACATTATTATTATTATTATTAATATTAATATTATAATATTTAATAAGGGATTATTTGATTGTTTTATGATGATTGATAAGTAAATATAAATAGCAGTGCAAATTAATTTGACTTGTAAATATGACTCAATAATAACTATTAAAAAATGTGTGTTAATGTGAAACGTTTCTCTCCGATATTACATGTTCCATGCATACCGCCACTATAAATAAAATTAATTTTTTGAAGGATTTGTCATGTGGCCCTTCACTTGGTTTGCAAAACTTGATGTGGCCCTAGGGTCTAAAAAGTTTGCCCACCACTGGCCTAAGCTAAGTTTTAAATGTAATAATCATATGTTTCATATTTAAATCACGTTAACGTCTTTATAGCAGCAGCATAAACAGGAACAATTAAAACAATTAATAAACATTAAATTAAGTAAGTTTTGTTAACACTTTATTGTGATGGTCTATCTGAGTATTAGTAGACTGTCTGCTTAATATCTGCTTATACTGCTCCTTCAACAGATATTTACCTGACTATGAGAAACTTTGCAAGTACATGTCAACTTACACTAACCCTAACCCCAACCATAACCCCAACCTAACAGTCTACTTATAATCTAATGAGAATTAGTTGGCATGTAGATGCAATGTAACTTAAATTCAACAAACGAACCATCAAAATAAAGTGTGACCCAAATTATTTATAACACATTAACTTCTTATCTCAGAATTTTACAGAACTGTACAGTTTAATAGGACAAGTCTTTCTTTGGGTTTGTAAACAAGCCATTTTACATCATGAGGCCTGTGTAAGCTATGCAAAATTAAAATATATTTCTTTATACAATTATTCAATATTAAGGTCAAGATATGTTGGTTAGTCATTCAGTCTGAGGAAAAAATTTTCATTTTTAAACTATGCGTGTGTGCGCGTCTCCATTTTCACCCAAACTGGACTATTGTGTCATTATTTCTCACCCTTCATTCATATTTAACTACTGTTTCAGGTATTTTTTTGTCAGAATTATTAGCCCCGCTGTTTATTTTTTCACCAATTTCTGTTTAACGAAGAGAAGATTTTTTTTCAACACATTTCTAAACATAATAGTTTTCATAACTCATTTCTAATAACTGATTTGTTTTATCTGTCATGATGACAGTAAATAATATTTAACTAGACATTTTTCAAGAGACTTCGATACAGCTTAAAGTGACATTTAAAGGCTTAACTAGGTTAATTAGGTTAACTAGGCAGGTTAGAGTAATTAGGCAAGTTATTGTATAACGATGGTTTGTTCTGTAGACTATCGAAAAAAAATTAGCTCAAAGGGGCTAATAATTTTGATTAAAAAATGTTTTTTTTTTTAAATTAATAACTGCTTTTATTCTAGCCTAAATAAAACAAATAAGACTTTCTTCAGAAAAAAATATTATCAGACATACTGTAAAATGTCCTTGCTCTGTTAAACATCATTTGGGAAATATTTAAAAAAGAAACAAAAATTCAGAGGGGGGCTAATAATTCTGACTGTAACTGTATAAATACATTCCAATATCTTACAATGTTCACTTAACATCATTTTGTTTGGTTATTAAAAAAAATAGTTAAACAAAAACTTTAAAGTTAAAGTTAAATAATACAATTGTGGTTATTTAAAAATAAATATATAGCCTATATCAAATGTCATTACATATTTTTTTTATTTAGTAAATTTATGTTTTTGCTTTTATGTAATAAAAAATGTATTTTCTATTTGGGCTTCTTAAATATTTATTTTTATTTTAAACTGAAGAATGTCTGCCCGAGGGCTACCAGGATATTATAAATATTGGGAGCCCTGCGTTTTAAAAAAATGAATAGCTGTACTGTCCAGCCTACACACATCTCTTTTTTCACATTTTTTGTAATATAATAACATGAACCTTTTGTAAAGCTGCTTTTGTAAATGTTTTTTGAAATTGTTGCAAATTTATTCAAAATAAAAAAGCTGAAAAAAAAAAAAAAAAAAAATCACATGTACATAAGTATTCACAGCCTTTGCTCAATACTTTGTTGATGGACTTTTGGCAGCAATTACAGCCTAAAGTCTTTTTGAATATGATGCCACAAGCTTGCCACACCTGTCTTTGGGAATTTTTGCACATTCCTCTTTGCAGTACCTCTCAGGTTGGATGGGAAGCGACGGTGTACAGCCATTTTCAGATCTCTCCAGAGATGTTCAATAGGATTTAGGTCTGGGCTCTGGCTGGGCCACTCAAGGACATTCACCAAGTTGTTGTGAAGCCACTTCACTGATATTTTGGCAGTGTGCTTTGGGTCAGAATCTGAGGTCAAGAGCACTCTGAAGCAGGTTTTCATTCAGGATGTCTCTGTACATTGCTGCATTCATCTTTCCCTCTATCCTGACTAATCTTCCAGTTCCTGCTGCTGAAAAACGGTTTTAGCCTGGTGATAACAGTGCCTGGTTTTTCCAAACATAACCCCTGGCATTCACTCCGAAGAGTTCAATTTTAGTCTCATCAGACCAGAGAATTTTGTTTATTATGGTCTGAGAGTCCTTCAGATGCCTTTTGGCAAATTCCAGGCAGGGAGTGGCTTCCGTCTGGCCACTCTACCATACAGGCCTGATTAGTGAATTGCTGCACAGATAGTTGTCCTTCTGTAAGGTGCTCCTCTCTCCACAGAAGAATGCTGGAGCTCAGACAGAGTGACCATCGGGTTATTGATCACCTCCCTGACTAATGTCCTACTCCCCTGATCACTCAGCTTAGATGGCCGGCCAGCTCTAGGAAGACTTCTGGTGGTTCCAAACATCTTTGCTCATTCCAAACCACAGTGCTCATTAAAACTTTCAGAGCAGCAGAAATGTTTCTGTAATCTTCCCCAGCCTTGTGCCTCGAGACAATCCTGTCTCGGAGGTCTACAGACAATTCCTTTGTCTTCATGCTTGGTTTGTGCTTTGACATGCACTGCCAACCCTGGGACCTTATATAGACAGGTGTATGCCTTTTCAAATCATGTCCAAGCAACTGGATTTACCACAGGTGAACTCCCATTAAGCGGCTGGAACATCTCAAGAATGATCAGTGGAATGGACAGAATGGACCTGAGCTCAATTTAGAGCTTCACGGCAAAGGCTGTGAATACTTATGTACATGTGATTTTTCAGCTTTTTTATTTTTAATAAATTTGCAACAATTAAAAAAACTTTTTTCACATTGTCATTATGGGGTATTGTGTGTAGAATTTTAAGGAAATAAATGAATTTAGGCTGTAACATAAAAAAATGTGGAAAACGTGAAGCGCTATGAATACTTTCCAGATGCACTGTACTTAATATAAACATCAAACAGAAATGGTTTTATTTAAAGAAATTAATGGGTTTATGTAATCTGAAATCAACCGTGTGCAGGAAATACAATATAAAATAGTATTTGTCTCAATTTGTGAGACATTATACTAATACAATACTATACATTATACTAAATACAATACTAATGCATTACATAAGATGAACTGAAATGCCTCATCACATTTCAGATTATTATATGAAATTTCTATTCTGAAAAATTTGAAGTATTTGATTTCTTTGTTAAAAATCTCATAAGCGAGACGTTTATTGTCACACAGATGTTGACTCTGCATGCGTATTTTCTTACCTCATTGATGATAAGCCGGCTTGCCATGCGCAGACGTGTCTTGGGTCCAAAGTGGTTGGTGATCATGACCCTAAGACCGGCTTCAGGAAAGCGATAGTGCGGAGGGCTTGAATTCATCATCTCATCCACCATCACGACAGAGCCCCTAGTGTATGTTTTATTGGGCTTTACTGCCGACAAAGAAAAAAAAACGCTGGTAAGTGCTCTTATATGTGGTATTCATTCTCAAGACACACAGCAAGTTCAGTATTTGTTCATGAACCACACACACACACACGCACACGCACACGCACACACACGACTGTCAAACCTGCCCTGAGAGACCAAAAAGAAAATCAAAAATAAATCCTCACAACAACGGTACGGAGTAACCAGCGGGACCATAACCACGTACTCAAAAGCAAGAAGTATGTGTCATAATTTTCAATATAAAGTCCTTTCTGTCAGCGAGAGCCTGATTCCTGCTGGGACGGACTGTAGGCCCACCTCTGAGCCCCTCAGGATGCTGTCAGAACCCATTAACACAAATAATACTGACGTGAAATGAAATCCTCAACCATCCTCCAGATTACAGCTGGATGTCATAGGAAGAGCTCTACTGCCATATATGATCAAATATGTAGAGACAAACACACTGACCAAAAGGCTTTTGCCAGATTAAAGGAATATTCTCAAACATATTCAACTTGAATGTTAAGCATTTGTGGCTAAACTAGTTTTTATTCATTTATATTTATATTTTGAAGGTGCCATAGAGTCCACATAATGGTTTAGGTGAGTTAATATATGCTCAGGAATTTAACATCCCACAGGAATTACCCTTGGGCCATGTCCACATAGATATTTACATTAGATGTTGTCTATTTGAAGGAATGCATCGATAGAGCCATCATTTTAGTACAGGGTAGCACTCCTTTGAAATATTGTGGGACCAAGGTGCAGTGGAGGACTGGCCATCCGGACCCATAGATATGTAAACATTCATACATATATCTCCAATCAGGAGTTTTCCCGGTGGTCAGTACACAAATAAGTGATTGCGCGGGCATTGCCGACAAAGAGCAAGTGTTCATGTGCATGGAAATGTGTTATCTCCCTCCCTGTTAAATCTGATCTAATCCGTGTCCTGAAACACAGCCTCCCCAGCGTTCACTTCTCATTCAAACGGATGGAGCAATTCGTTTGTGAATGAATCCCCATTATGAACGATTCTTTTGAACCATATCCCTGCATCTCAATATCACAAGGATGTGCCACAAGGTACACAAACAAGTAATAAAACAATGTTTCTATGTGATGGGTTAAATAAAATGGAGGGGCTAAAAATAACAGGGCTTGGTGACCTTTTCTTTGAAACATGTGCATGTGGGAATTCCAATACTGACAAATTTATTTTAGCAATAATAACTCAATCATTTCAATAATGACAATTAAACAACATTTTGGCCTTATCACTCACCAAATCCCACAGATAAACAGCAATTAAATTACCACATGACCTTGAAGTTTCTTAAATAAAAAGATATGAAAGAAAGGAAAGAAAGAAAGAAAAAAAAATAAGGAAAGAAAATAAAAAGAAATGAAGCAAAAAAGATTAGAAAAAATAAAAAGAAAAAAAATAAAGAGAACAAATAAAAAATAAAGAGAACAAATAAAAAATAAAGAGAACAAAAGGAAAAAAGAAAGAGAAGAAAAAGAAATAAAGAATAAAAGAAATAAAGAAAAAACGAGAAAGAAATGAATAAAGAAAAAAGAAAGAAAAGAAAATTAAAGAAAAAAGAAAAGAAAAAAGAAAAGAAATAAAGAAAAAAATAAAGAAATTAATGAAATAAAGAAAAGGAGAAATGAAGAAAAAAAGAAATAAAAAATACAAGAAATAAAGAAAGAAAAGAAAAATAAATAAAAAAAGAAAAAAGAAAGACCAGAAAGAAAGAAAGAAAAAGAAATAAAGAAAAGAAAAAAAAGAGAAGAAAAAGAAAAAAGAAATAAAGAGAAGAAAAAAGAAAAAAAAGACAAGAAAAGAAATAAAGAGAATACAGACAGGAAAAAAAAGAAAGAAAGAAAAAAAGAAAGAAAAAAAGGAGAAAGAAATGAACAAAGAAAAAAGAAAAGAAAAATAAATAAATAAATGAATAAAAGAAAAAGAAAAAAGGAGAAAGAAATGAACAAATAAAGAAAAAAAGAAAGACAATAATGAAAAAAATAAAGAAAAAAGAAAAAGAAAGAAAAAAGGAAAAAAGGAGAAAGAAATAAAGAAAAAATAAAGAAAGAAAGACAACAAGGAAAGAAAGAAAGAAATAAATAAAGAAAAGAAAAAGAAAAAAGAAAGAAAGAAAGAGAAAAAAGGAGAAATAAATAAAGAAAAAAGTCAAAAGAAAGACAAGAAGTAAAGAAAGAAAAAGAAAGAAAAAATAAAAAAAGACAAGAAATAAAGAAAAAGAAATAGAGAAAAGAATAAATAAACAAAATAAATAAATGAAAGAAAGAAATAAAGAAAAAAGGAGAAAGAAAAAGAAAATAAATAAATAAAGAAATAGAGAAAGAAAAGAAATAAAGAAAAAAAGGAAAAAGAAATAATAAAGAAAAAAGAAAAAGAAGAAATAAATAAATAAAGAAAAAATAAAAAGAAAGAAGAAAAAGGAAAAAGAAAGAAAAGAAAGAAAGAAATAAAAGAAAAAAGAAAGAAAAGAAAAAAGAAAGAAAAAAGAAAAAGAAATAGAAAAAGAAAGAAAAGAAAAAAAAAATATAAGAAATAAAGAAAGAAAGAAAATCTGGATTTGGATGGTCATAAAAAAGAAAAAAAAAATTAAAAAATCACTGACTATTGTAAACTGTGAAAATGAAGGCTTTAGAAACAAAGAAAGCGGAGTTATTTATTTAAAATAAATAAACAAAAGAAAAACGAGTATTTATTCCATTAATTCCATTCATAACACAAATTACAGTGGCTTTCTAACTGCATTTTAACAGGCTCCATCACACCACCAAAGCTTTTGAGCCCTCCAGTCAATGTCAGCTCGCACATCATTAAAACAACAATTACGATATTATCGCAGACAATAAATATGGCCCACCCCTGACATCCACTGATAAACAGTGCAGGACAAAACTCTCAATTTTGATTTGACGTTCCTCTATATCTCCATATTTCACTTGCCTTTGTCCTTCGCAGATACCCTCACATAAGCAAATACAAATACAAACCTTATCATACAGGCACAGCGACAGATACCATTTTGTAAACGAGTAGAAGGATGTATCGCTGGAAGTAAGACATGAACACACACATATACACACACACAGAGCACTGCAGGATAAGACAGGAGCCAGGGCAGATTTAGTAAGGCTAAACAGACAGGCTTCAGCAGGGGGGGTGACAGAGACCGCCATGGTTAGAGCTGCACTACAGGACACGACGCTCTGAAACAGAAAGCGTACCATGGTTATTCAGCAGGGAAGCAAAAGTGTCAGCCTCTCATAAGAGATGTCAGATGGCTACGCTTTCAGTAAGTGCTGCTGGCGGAGGCTTTACAAACAGTGGAAATACAGACAGCAGAGTGAAATTAATTCGAAGAGAGCAAGATCCGAATTTCGTTGTTGCAAGCGGGCAGAGGGTTAGTCGCTGGCCCATGAGGAAGCCTGTCTAGTTACCCTTACCTGGGGCGAGTAACGGCCATGATGGATCATCCCAAAACTGCTCAAAACAATCATTACCAGGCTCCATCTCGCTGATGACAGCATTACCGTTGGTGACCCTCTTATCTTCTTTTCCATTAAAAAGATTCTGCAGACTAGTGTTAAATCTTTAAAACAAGAAGAAATAAAGATAAACAATATCAATAGCACATTAAAAGTGCAGTTACACTAGATAGACTTCACAATTAACGTATGAAGTGTTGGGTATTTTACTTATAAAATGTAATTCATTACTAGGGTTAATAGAGATGGCTTCAGGTTGGATGGGAAGTGTCGGTGTACAGCCATTTTCAGATCTTTCCAGAGATGTTCAATAGGATTTAGGTTTGGGCTCTGGCTGGGCCACTCAAGAACATTCACCGAATTGTTGTGAAGCCACTCCATTAATATTTAAGCGCTATGAATACTTTCCAAATGCACTGTACTTATAAAATGTAATTCATTACTAATAACCAGGGATGGGCAGTATTTATGATACAAGTATTTCAAATACGTATTTTACATACAAAATTTTGTCATTTGTATTTGAAAAGGTTAATAGAAATTGCTTATTATTTTGTATCAAAATACTTTAGTGTATTTTTGTATTTTTAAAATACTATAAAATACTTTGTATGAAGTCTACATGGTGACATCATATAGATGCCCCCATTGATTGGTCCTTTGGACATTATTAACTCTTTCATTTGAAGAATAACTGAAAGAAAAATGGAGATAGAGTATACTGTACAAATAATAGAACTTTTGGATGAATTACTGATGCCAAATATTTGTCTTTAAAACAAACTACATAAAAATAAGTCCTACAGTGGCAATTCTTACAATACTTCTTTGGCTGTTTTAAATGGCAGTAGTTGAACAGCAGGTATAGTTGCAATGTACAGTGCATGAAAGTCTTCATAGCTCTTCACTTTTTCCACATTTTTTATGTTACAGTCTTATTCCAAAATGGATTAAATTCATTTATTTCCTCAAAATTCTACACACAATACCCCATAATGACAATGTGAATAAAGAGTTCTTGAAATTGTTGCAGATTTATTAATAATAAAAATCTGAAAAATCACATGTACATAAGTATTCACAGCCTTTGCTCAATACTTTGTTGGCAGCAGTTACAGCCTCAAGTCTTTTTGAATATGATGCCACAAGCTTGGCACACCTGTCTTTGGGAATTTTTGCCCATTCCTCTTTGCAGTACCTCTCAAGCTCTATCAGGTTGGATGGGAAGTCACGGTGTACAGCCATTTTCAGATCTCTCTAGAGATGTTTAATAGGATTTATATCTGGGCTCTGGCTGGACCACTCAAGGACAATCACAGAGTTGTTGTCCACTGCTGGAAGATGAACCGTTGCCCCAGTTTGAGGTCAAGAGCACTCTGAAGCAGGTTTTCATTTAGGATGTCTCTGTACATTGCTGCATTCATCTTTCCCTATATCCTGACTAGTCTTCCAGTTCCTGCTGCTGAAAAACATCCCCACAGCATGATGCTGCCACCACCATGCTTCACTGTAGGGATGGTATTAGCCTGGTGATGAGAGGTGCCTAGTTTTCTCCAAACGTATAGCCTGGCATTCACTCCAAAGAGTTCAATTTTAGTCTCATCAGACCAGAGAGTTTTGTTTCTTATGGTCTGAGAGTGGTTTTCGTCTGGCCACTCTACCATACAGGCCTGATTAGTGAATTGCTGCACAGATGGTTGTCATTCTGTAAGGTTCTAATCTCTCTACAGAAGAATTCTGGAGCTTAGACAGATTGACCATCGGGTTATTGATCATCTCCCTGACTAGGCCCTTCTCCCCCGGTTCAGCTTAGATGGCCGGTCAGCTCTGAGTCCTGGTGGTTCCAAACATCTTCCACTTACGGATGATGGAGGCCACTGTGCTCATTGGAACTTTCAGAGGAGCAGAAATGTTTCTGTAACCTTCCCCAGTCTTGTGCCTCGAGACAATCCTGTCTCGGAGGTCTACAGACAACTCCTTTGTCTTCATGCTTGGTTTGTGCTATAGACAGGTGTATGCCTGTTCAAATCATGTCCAATCAACTGAATTGACCACAGGTGAACTCCAATTAAGCTGCTGAAACATCTCAAGAATGATCAGTGGAAACAGAATGTACCTGAGCTCAATTTAGAGCTTCACAGCAAAGGCTGTAAATACTTATGCACATGTGATTTTTCAGGTTTTTTATTTTTCAGAAATTTGCAACAACTTCAAATAATCTTTTTTTACATTGTAATTATGGGGTATTGTGTGTAGAATTTTGAGGAAATAAAGCTGTAACAAAAAAAATTTGGAAAAAGTGAAGCGCTATGAATACTTTCCGGATGCACTGTATAGTCAATAAAGAGGAAAGATGTATGCCTAAAGATGTCAGAGTGACACAACATATGAAACACGTGTTTAATGATCTCCTAAAAACTGACAGGTTATACAGCAGGAGCAGAATATAGTATATGAAGAGTTTATTTGCAAAAATAATTCATGTTAAATAAATAATAAATCATGTTTTTACATTGAGTATTGAAGAGTCAGTTTAATGGTAAAGGGACTGATGTCATGCTCCTTTTAAAAAGCATTTTGTAGTGTTTTTTAAATACAAAAATACTGTATCTTATTTTGATACATTTTGTGGCTGCTGTATTTTGTAGTTTATTTTGATACACTTAAACTTAAGGTATTTGGTATTTTATTATAAAATACATGTCAATGTATCTTTGCCCAACCCTGCTAATAACATCATTCAGATGGTATTTAAATTACTTTTCTAATTACTATGCTGAAAAATTATTTGATTAGTCAATAAGAAGTTTACTTGAGTCAAAACCCCTTAAAATTTCAATCACATTGCATAATAATTTCAATCTTTTTATTGTTTTTTTTTTGTATGACAAAACTAATTAAATATTGAAAGAGGTAAACAGTATTATATTGTCATTGTTAATCCCATCCCCTGAGCCCTTGTTTATTAACTCAATTAACAAAACAATAAAAATAAATACATATACACCAAATGAAGTACAGTACATTAGATACATAAGTACATAACATCAGAGAATAACTGCATACAGATGGAGAACAACAAAAAAAAAAAAACTTCTAATAAAATGACAAATGTTACAGGTTGCCAGCCATTGCAGAATTTAAATTAAACTAAATTCTTTACATTTGAGTGAAACTTGTCTTTTTTAACTGTTAACAAATAGAACTTGCTTAGTTACAGTTAAAACCAGAAGTTTACATACACTCTAAAAAAAGGAACATAACCATTTAAAAAAAATGTCTGATGGTAGATCTTGCTAAACGTTTACTATTTTAGGACCGTTAGGATTACCTAAACGATTTACATTTGCTAAATGCCAGAATAATGAGAGAACATTTTTTTTTTGAGAATTTTTTTATTAATTTCTAGACAGTCAAAAGTTTACATGCATTTCCTTGGTATTTTTTTTAGCTTTGCTTTTAAACTCTATAACTTTGGTCAAATGTTTTAGGTATCCTTCCACAAGCTTCTCACAATAGTTTGAAGGAATTTTGGCCCATTCCTCCTAACTTACCAGGAGACATGTCCTGTGGTCTGAATCCAACTAAGATTGAACTGTTTGGCCATGATGACCAGTGTTACAGTTGGAGGACAAAGGCCTAGGAACACCATCCCAACTGTGAAGTATGGGGGCGGCAGCATCATGTTGTGGGGCTGTTTTGCTGCAGGAGGGACTGGTCTACTTCACAGCATAGATGGCATCATGAAGAAAGAACATTATGTAGAAATACTGAAGCAACATCTCAAGACATCAGCCAGGAAATTAAAACTTGGCCACAAATGGGTCTTCCAAACAGACCATGACCCTAAGCATATGCCAAATTAGCTAAAATGTGCTTTAAGGACAACAGAGTGAATGTTTTGGAGTGGCCATCACAAAGCCCTGATTCAATCCTATAGAAAATTTGCAGGCAGAGTTGAAAAAGCTTGTGCGAGCAAGACAGCCAACAAATCTGACTCCGTTACACCAATTCTGTCAGGAGGAATGGGCCAAAATTCCTTCAAACTATTGTGAGAAGCTTGTGGAAGGATACCCTAAACATTTGACCAAAGTTATACAGTTTAAAAGCAAAGCTAAAAAAATACCAAGGAAATGCATGTAAACTTTTGACTGGCTAGAAATGAATAAAAAGCATTTAGCATTTAGTAAATGTAAATCATTTAGGTAATCCTAACGGACCTAAATTAGTAAACATTTAGTATGATTTACCATCAGACATTTAAAAAAAAATGGTTATGTTACTTTTTTTAGAGTGCATGTAAACTTCTGGTTTCAACTGTATATGCAACATTATATGCAACAATACATGAAATTTTTCAAAGCAATTACGTATTTCATAGAGTCATTAATTTCTGACTTTGATTCATTGTTTCTAAAAGGGATAGTTCACAAAAAAATTAAAATTTACACACTATTTACTTTTCAGTTGTTCCTAACAAGTGAATTTCTTTCTTCTGTCAAACACGAAAGCAGATATTTTGAAGAAAGCCGAAAACCTGTAACCATTGACATTAATCCATAGAAGGAAAACCAAACACCATGGAATAGTTATGGTGGTTAGAGATTTTCAGCCTTCTTCAAAATATCTCCTTTTGTGTTCAGCAGAAGAAAGAAACTTAAACAGGTTTAGAGCAAGTGAAGGGTGAGTAAATGCATAAATGCATTCGCTGTGATGGAGGCCTGAACAGCCATTCATCACTTTCAGGAAACATATATACAAGTTGTTCTTGAATTGTTTTTGTAGATTTAGGATAAATTTTAGATGAAAGTTTTGATAAATCATGATTTGTGAAAACGTCCGTATGTAGATTTCACGCATAGATTTTTGCATATGCATGGTTAGTGAATGAGACTCACTGTGATTCAATGTCCCAAATAAGTACTTTGAATGATGTTTTGTAGAGGAAGGACAATGATTTTTTTTTTCTTCAGTCGACAGAGATTATAATTATAACTTTTTTAGTAATCATATTCGTGCATTGCAGTACTGCAGATACAGCATCAAAAAACATGGACAACAACAAAGAAAGAGCCTCATTTCTGTGATTATATAACTTGTTTTGGAATGTGTAAGCTGCAGCACATTTCAGATGATTAAAAGGGACGTTCGAGAAAATGTGGCATTTAAAAGGTTTTCCTAAATATTACAATTATTTACTTGAAGCAATACAATTGGTCATATTTAAAATAGAAGAATCAGATGTTTAAATGAATGAGTAGACAAACTGAAGGAGGACTCACTTCATGACAATGATGTAGCCAAGATACATGAGAATCAGCACCAGACTCTCCCACCTGCAGAAACACAGAAAACAGCCAATCAGACCTCTAAATTCAACCAATCAGGATAAGGTAAACGCATACAGAGGTCCACTTACCACAAAATCTCATCATCGTAAATAAACTGAAAGGGATGCAAAGAGATTGTGTTAATATTCATTGAGTAACAGCAGAAAATAAAGATCTCAGAGCATGTCTAAATTACTTAAAAGTACTTTTTCATAGATTTCCTTCACAGATTACAATTTAACACTAGAAGCGCCAAAAACAAAAAAAAACATTATTTCACCGTTTCATGCCACTGTGTTGACAAGTGTCTAGACCAGGGGTGGGCAAACTCGGTCCTGGAGGGCCGATGTCCTGCACAGTTTAGCTCCAACTCTAATCAAACACACCTGCTTATAGATTTCTAGTGATCTTGAAGACACTGATTAGCATGTTCAGGTGTGTTTGATTAGTGTTGGAGCAAAACTGTGCAGGACACCGGCCCTCCAGGACCGAGTTTGCCCACCCCTGTTCTAGACCCATGAAATGATCATTTCTAGTCAACTATATTTTTGTCCTGTTTTAGTTCAAGGATTTTTTTTTAGTTTCACTTTCATAACGGTAGGCAAAGTCTGCACTGATAACAAGATTTCGAAGTAAATACAATAAAATAAATATGGGTGATTTCATATTACAATGCAATGTTATTAATCATATATTATGATGTAATTTAAACGACTGAAATAGCCTATAGACAATAAAGAACAATAGTAGGCTAAATTATCACACTGCATATGATCTCTTGCGATGACAAATCTAAGTGCACAGCTTCACCTAATTAATTGTTCATTTGTTTAGTCTTATAATTTATAGTTAGGTAGATTTATAGTTATATTCATATGATTTATAGTTAGAAGAACAACAGCAATACATTTTGAACATTAATGAGTAGGCTAAATCATCTAAATTTGATCAGCTGTCAGATGAGCCGCCAGATACTGATGTACTCTATGCATTATTTCTCCACTATATGACTCCATCGTTCGTGGCATTTTGTGGTTCTGATATCTCTAAAATTTGCCTTCTTTTACTCATTATGACTTTATTTATTTGTTATAATCACTAATTCAGTGAATGAAAGTGAAAGTCATTGCAGAGTATTTTCTCACGCAAGCAGTGAATAAATACCAGCATTGTAAAGCAGGTAAATTTGACCTACACTGGCACTTATAAAGTAGGTATAAATGCCCAGATTTTTTTACTTGTTTTATCTAAACTATTTTAGAGAATTCAGAGAATTGCAAATGAGTCCATTTTAGTAAGTCAATGAATGGTAGGCTTTATTGAAGGTCTGCTATTTGAAAACAGTGATGGGTCAAGCTGACCCCATGGCGGTTCTAGAGCCCTATCATACACCTGGCAGAATGCGGCACGACGCAATTGTTGGTTGCTAGTTTCAGCTCGACGCAAGTGTCAGTTTGGCGTTTTGCACCAAGCTGTTTAAATAGCAAATGCATTTGCGCTCATATGTGCGCCCATAGGTGTTCTAGTCTAAATAAGGAGGTCTGTTGAGGCGCATTGCTGGCGCGTTGCTATTTTGAGAAACTAGAATAGACTATTTAATAGACTAGCTAAGAGGAGGTCTTAAGTCCAGCGCAGAGTGCGTTAGTTGTGCGCCTCACTTAAACATTGCTTAATACACACATGATGGGGAGCAATACGCAGATATCTTTACAAATAATAAAGAATTAAAATATTACAAAAATTATTACTTTCTAGCCTACATAAATATAAAAACTACTGCCTTCATGCCTTCTTCATCTCGGGGGGCTTTTTCAGTTTATTCATGACAAATTGCTTTTGTATAATGTTATTATCATTAGCAGTATTATTTATTATATGCATATTTATATTTGTTTTATTAAAAACAAGCTTAGATTTGCTCACCTGTCAGCTTTTAAACCATATGGGGCATAGCATTATTGTTCATTTATTCGTTTGCTGGAAATTAGAACTGAATTTAGAAATAGTTTTGAAACAAATCTTTGCGCGTAACAAACAAAATTAATTATGTAGGCTAATGGATGTCTGTGCGTACAACACATTTCCTTATCCACGAGAGAGTAAGTGAAAGTAAAGGATGAGGAGGCTCATTCTCTCATTCTTGCACTGTAGATGGCCTGTTTAACTGTTTTCTCGCTAGTGAAGCGCTCAGTTATTCTACTTACAAAGTCCACCATGTAAATAGCAAATGCACCATGGCGCGACGCAACTGACTCTTAAAGGGAATGGGAGATGAGACTCTGATTGGTTTATTCTCAAAACACACCTATAACTCATTAAGAGAATAAGCTCAACCCTGTTAGACGCAAAGCGGAATTTTCCATCCTTAAAATAGCAAAAGTGTATTCTGACATGCCCTTAATGCTTTTGCGCCGTGCGCTTTGCGCCTAGATCGTTAAAATAGGGCCCCTAGTGTTAAAAGCTTTGAACCAAACCAACCTGCCTCAACTGACCAATAATAGATTTTATAGTTACAAACTTAAAGATGTTTTCAAGGAAAAAAAGCTGGTTTGTCTTATACACACACTCAGATAATGTGTTATTTCCATTTAATTGGTTAAAAGCACCAACTTGTACAAGAATCTCTCTTTTTTTATAACCATTTATATGTCAATGCTAATTATTAATTTCTCTATGGACAAAGTGAATGGGATTTTTACATCAAGGCTCTATTCCTTTGCACCACTTGGTTATCAGATCTCATTAGAATTGTGACACTTACTACAATGAGGGCGACCACAGAAATAATGTAGTAGGAGGAGTCTCTGAACACAGCATACTTGGTGAGGAAAACAACCTAGTGGGGAAATAGAAGAGCTTTGTAAACAGAGGTCAACAAAAACAACTTTTCTCCTATTTTTAAAGTCTCATGTCTATTGTACCCTTAAGTCTGCCTATGGGTCAACCAAAATATCACCACAAAATATCACAGCGGTAAAAGTTATTTCCTGAATGTCACTAAAGTATTAGAGTTCTTTAATTATGAAATTTTTAAAATATATTTTTTAACATTAAAAGAAATAGTTTGCCCAAAAAATGAAAACGGTCATCATCTACAGTATTTAACAATCCCTTGGTGAACACAAAAGATTATATTTTGAAGTAGCATCATAGTATTCATAGCATTGTCTACCTTTAAAGTCAATGGATATTGCCTTTTTTTTTTTTTAACATTTATCAAACTAAGTTCTTGCATATTCAAATGGAGAAGGAAACTCAAACAGGGGTGAGTAAATAGTGAGTTTCATTTGTTTGTTTTATTCTATCCTCTAAAGTAAAAATCCACTCTTTGAATCTGATAGGAAATAAAAAGGCAAGCCTGGAAAAGTCATTTTTCTCACCCCATGATGCTTGGCTGAAAACAAGAAAAGGTCAAGAGTGGTTGAAGCTGTAATAAAGAGCTATGAGACTACCCCGCAAATATCACACACATGCTGGAGATTCACAGGATCTTGAACACAAAGTAAAAAAGCCTTTCCGCTTTCTCCTATTTTTTTCTCATATCTACAATACACTTAAGTCTGGTCTCATGCCATAACAAAAAGACAAAAATATCCAACCAATAAGCGTTTAAAAAGCTACTGTATTTCTTGGACCTTACTACAACAACAAAGCTATTTACAGTGGGGAAAATAAGTATTGAACATGTCATGTTTTCTCCTGGGCATAATATTTTTAAAGGAGCTGTTGACATGGAATTGAACCAGACTTTGGTAAAAACTCAAACAATACAAACATAAAGATAAAACAAAACAAAACAAGTCTGAAAAATGAGTTGTGTAATAACTAATCAAATGACATAAGGAGAAAGTACTGAATTACTGAAAAGTATTTAATACTTTACATAAAAGGATTTTTTGGTGAGTCAGCTTAAAGACGCCTCTCATATGGAGAATAAAGTCGCATGAATTGCTCAGTTGTGAGTTTTTCACAGACTTCAACAGAGTGTAAAAATCTTGATGGTTCTGTGGGTCTCATTTATCTAATCTGAGCTTTATTTTGTATTTTCTATTGGATTCAAGTCAGGTGATTGGCTGGGCCATTCTACAGCTTGATTTTCTTTCTCTGAAAGCATTTGAGAGTTTCCTTGGCTGTGTTTTGGATCATTGTCTTGCTGAAATGTCCACCCTGGTTTCATCAACATCATCCTGGTAATGTAGATGTTGGACTGAAGCAGCTTATATGAATTTACAGTGATGAATTTACATATATGAATCTCTTTGACTGTTACCAACATCCAGGGAAAACTTCAAGTCAACTGCACCTTTATAAATATGTTTTCTGAGAAAAATGATGACGTTCAATACTTATGTTCCCCGCGATATCTATAATTTGGCACCCTTTTTACATATGTTAAATATGTAAAATATTATTGAGAGTAAAACAAAACATCATTTACATCATGGTGAACATTAATTTCAAGCTTTTTCCTTCTCAGATTTAAAGAGTTGATTTTTTTTTAATAAAAAAAGGACAGGTCACCTAAAAATGTAATCTTTCTCTCACTTTTATATATATATATAGTTTGCTATGGATGTCAATGGCTACCACTTTACGTTTTTTTTTTCCATAAAAATCTTCAGTAGTGTTCAACAAGGAAATTAATTAAAATATGTTTGGTATCACTTGAAAGTCAATTAATGGTGCGTAAAATTCAGCTTAGGGTGAACTAACAATTAAAAGGGATAGTTCACCCAAAACTGAAAATTGGCATAATTTATTGCCCCATTACTTGTTCAAAACCAGACTTTCTTTCTTCTGTTAACCACAAAAGAAGATATTTTGAAGAAAGCAGGAAAGGGACCGGGTGGTGGGGGAGCGCTTACTCTGGTAACCAGTAACCATTGACTTCCGTACTATTTGTTTTGTCCTATTAAATTTGTATTTGCATTTCTTTGACTATTCAGTGGTCTATTTTAGTTAGTGTTTAACAGATTAAAGAAACTCATAAATATTTGAAACTGCTTGAGGATAAGTAAATAATGAGTATATTTTTATTTTTGGGTGAACTACCCCTTTAAGTAAAAAAGAAAAAACTTTTAAATCCTGAGCAAAAAAAAAAAAAAAAGGCAATGTTGTGAGCAATTCTCCTCCTGTGATGCTCGGCTAAAAACATGAAAAGGTCAAGAGTGGCAGAAGCTCCAAAAAAAGCCAAGCTGTAATAAAGTGCTCAGAGTTACTCACCTGCCCCGCAAAAATCCCACACACGCCGATGATGCACAGGATGTTGAACACGGCTGAGCCCACTATGGTGCCCACCCCCACATCTCCATGTGTAATGAACACACCTGCAGGGAAACGAGAGGTTGTAATGGCAGCATCTGTTGACACATGAGTGATGCCCATATAAGCACCTGCACGTGTTGCTCACCGATTATGGAGGCGAACAGCTCAGGGGCGGAGCTTCCAGCTGCCATGAAGGTTGCTCCTGCTACATCTTCACTCAGGTGCAGTTTCTAATGGAAGGGAGGAACATACTGATTGACAAAGAGGAAACGTGAGGGCCATAATTAAAAGGTCTAAATAGACTCTAGAGAGCTGTCAGTGGGCTGGCTGAATGACTAGCAGCTGTTAAAGGAACGCTTAGCTCTAAAATTAGATTTGTCATTGCTTTTTTCCTCATTATTAAATTAAAATTAGCAGCATAAAATTGAATCTGTGAAATATTACAATTTAACTTCAACTGTCGTCTTAGGTTATCGTTTATTGAGGGAAGTTATGATGCATTTTTTATATTATGCCATGTCTTGTTATATTACATTATGCTGTTTTATCATTCAGCCCTAGCAGAAGCCAGAACTATAAAATATTAGATTTAAATCTGTGGTGAATTTAATTATAGTAATTTTGTGTTGAACTATACTAATTATACTAATGATCACTGAAGTGATGAAAACAGCCTCATTATTAATAAAGAAATAAATATTCTGTCATTACTTGCAGTCTCCACTTGTTCTAAACCTTGTTGAACACACCCTCAAAAACAAACAAAAAACCAAACAAAACTGAAAATCAGTTGCTATTGACTATACCATAGTATTTATTTCTCCTCTAGATGTAATTCGCTACTGGATTCCAGCATTCTTCAATAATGTTTGTTTTACAGAAATAAAAAAATAATCAATGATTTTGAACCACCTGAAGATGAGTACATTTAATTTTTGTGCGAACTAACCCTTTAAAGGTGCAGTATGCAAGTTTGACACCTAGTGGTTAAACTAGGTATTGCACACCTGGTTCAAAACACACCCAAGCTCAGGTTGCCAGATTGACGATATCAAAAGGAGTGTGCCTGACTATCGTACCTAAGGCTAATTTAAGGCTGATTTAAATCGTGTTCTAAATAAAAGCAACGGCACGCGATAGAAGGAATATTTTCCATATTAAAAGGAGTTTTTGCTCTAACAAACACCTGAAATTTATATTTTAGAAAGAGCTTCTATTTTTTGCAGCTGAAGAACAAAAAACTATGACGATAATCACCTCAGGTACACCTGATGTGCTTTATTCAGTGTTAAAGGCTAATAATGCGAGTTTGAATGCTATTTTACATTACATTTATTGCCATATACTGAATGCAGCAGCAGATAGTTCACCTTAGATCTTGAAAATAAAATAAACTGTTTGAAACTGATGTTTAGAACTGGTATTCTGTGCAAGCCAGCACATATCAGTGATCCAGCATGTACATTTAATAATGTTAAAGAAGTTTAATATGTATTAATTAGCTTATAAACCTTACCATTTCGTTGGAGTGCATTATTCTGTGCTTCTAAAAGGCTGCATTTAAATTTCTGTCCTGTTTTGTTTGGTGCAAACAGCCAAATTGCTTATCACTGCAAATCTCATCACATAGCATGTTGTTAGGACAGGGTTACAGTGTAACCTGCTCACCTAATGTTTATGTTAGTAATATTTATATTATTTGCTAATTAATAACCACCTCATGTGGAACTCTGCGTCTCATTTTGGAAGCTGCTACTGTCCACCAGAAGTCACATTTTGGTCACGGACGCATACTTAGAGAGCCTTTCTGACTGATTTAATCAAATACACTGTTTTCCAACAAGGCAACCCAGGGTGCTGAAATATAATTAGCTAAACTGGCATTGGGTGGGTTAAAGAGACCAAAACAAAGATAGACCTTCCAACTAGGGATGCAACGATTAACCGGTTTCACTGTTAACCGCGCTTTAATTCGTCACGGTTAATTAATCGTAAAGGCTTCTCAACAGTAACTAAACAAATTTATGTAAACTGTGCGCTAGTTTGTACACCGAGACTAATAAACACGCACACTGGATTAACTATGACTGAGGCTATTAAGTAAGGCAAGCTCGTGCAAGTTCATTATTTCCAATGGAGGGACGCGCACACGACGCAACGCGCTCACGCTTTTCAGGCGCACTAATTGAGATGGGGCTTTTGTGACCGCGGGAACTACAAACGCCTGAAGTTTGAAGAAGAAGCAATGAAAAGTACACAGGTTGGCAAACCCACTTAAAGTTAGAAATATTGGCGCATGCAGTGAATGTTGATCCCCCAGCCGAGATCAATCGAGTGTTTTCGGAGAGAGTGCTGAAAGACTCGGTGTGGATCAGCTGTTTAACGGCCCGAATCTCGATGCGTTGCATTCACTGCGTGTTCAGCGCAAATAGACGCTAAATGTAAAATCTAACAGTGTATAGATCTTTGCCAAAGAAGCTCAACTTTACTAAGTTTAAACTGAAACTTCGGCTCATGACAAAGAATGGTACTGTCCAGGTGGTCATCGCGAGAATCCTGCTTTGCGCCGGTCATATATTGGGTCGGCTGACTCGCCTGCTTTTATCCACAAACACAGCAAAATGAAAATCAGCGCATAACGAGACTGAGCATTTAAAATGACACAATCGAAACCAAAACCTTTAAAGAGTAGTAGAAGTGAGACTTTTCTTCCTTTCTTTTGTCCGATCTTTCTGGTTATTATATTAACGTGTATAAAAACAATAGTGCAAAATGCATATTTCTTACTACAATGCTTAATTTTTGTTTGATGCAAACCATAGATTGTTTTTCTCACAAAGTAACAGTAGGACTTTTTCCAAGCACATTCAAGGCAGCATGATAATGTAACTCATTGTTAGTATTATTGTCATCATCGACATCATTAATATTTTATAATTATTGGACATTCATTTTGGAATTATTGCACAAATATCAATAAGTCATAACATAATTAGTTAGTTGTTTCTGGTTATTGTTAGTCCTGATTGATGTTGTTTTCAAATACAATAAATCTGTTAATATACAATTTGCAGTGGTGCTCATTCATTTTTGGTGGGTGCTCCTAATTTTTTATGGTGCTCCAAAAATGTTTGAAGTTAGGAGCACCAGTGCTACCAAGTAAAATGTTAATTTCAAGCCCTGCATTAGACAAGGGCTATTTTTTTATTAATTGTTCTGTCATTTATTTACAGTGTAAAAATTATGCATGTTCAAATGTCAAAATGTACTTATTTTTAAGCACAAAGAGAGAAATGGACTATTGTTTGTTTTTTAATATGATTTTGTGCTGTAATAATTGGTTACTGAGCAGCAAAAAATAACACTTGAAAATAAAGAGTTTTCATGCTATTTCTCTAAACTAGTAGTGTTTTAAAATTAATAAATGCATAATAATCGTGATAACCGTGAAACCATGATTATTTCTTAGACTATAATCGTACAACCAAAATCTATAATCATTGCACTCCTACTTCCGACACAGAAAGCACATTTTTAAAGCAGAATATCTGAGTTTTTCAGATAAACAAGTGTTCACTTAGCATGTTTTTTAAATATCTGTAAATATATAATGGTATTTTTATGCTTTAGAAGAACCAAAAACGTACAAACAGCACCTTTAACGAAGCAATACATTTATGACCATTTTGTCATTGCATTAAACATACATTAAAAACTCTTCCAAAATACCCCTTTGGGTGTCCAAACTTCATGAAGCAAACAAATGACAACATTTTCATTATTTGACTAAACTGTTCCTCAAGGAATACTACATAATTAGGCTGGTTTTAAGGTCACGTCAGTGATCAGACATGTTTCTTGGGGATATTTTGACACTAAACACAGACTAATTGACATGTGCAAGTAATAAGTCAGCTGGATAACTATAAGCATTTATAACAGGATTCTAAAAGATTATGCATAATAAGAATAAAGCTCTCAGCAGGCAGTTTAAAGTCAGACAGTAATTTGTCTTAAAATGTATTGTAGAAGACAGTGTTTCTGTTACAAAAACAGTTCTCTGATGGCTAAGGCACAGCGGGCTATCAGGATACTAAAACCTTCTTTGAGAAGCCGCATCTCTAATTTAATCCTCATTAAAGCACCGCCTGTCCAAATTAAAAAATAAATAAATAAACCAAACATCCTGAGCTTTACCATTATATTACTAACCATTACAGGATGGTGCAGGAATATCCAGCATTAAATGAACAGTTGGAAGTCTATGTTGCAGCTGTAAATTCATTCTTACCTCACAAATCTTCTCAAGAGAGGTCACAAAGTAGTCGTCACAGACAATAGCAAGGGCCAGAAACATATATAAAGCCTGCAATGTGAACACAATTAAACCAATTAATGAAACTATAAAGAGATGCACTATAATAGCCTTGCGCACAAAAAAAAAATTAATTACATGTCTAAATGTGCTCCTGTTCTAAGCAGTTAACAAGGTGGCCAAAGTCATGACCGGCCACAAATGAGGACAACTGCTGACAAACTATTTATAATTGTCATAAAATTGTGAGACATGCACAGTGTATCCCGGATGACAAGGTCAACCGGTGAGCAAGGCTAGATGTTGATTGACGTGCGCACGCAACGTTCTCCTACCAAAAATATGTGTAGCAGTACAGCTCCTTGCGAACGCTGTTGGTTGGTGAACAGATCCTCTGGGAACTCGTGGATAGCTGCATTGAAAATGAGAAAGAAAGAGTCACTTTGGTGCAAGTTGTCACTTTCCATAAAAATGATCCTGATAAAAACCTGATGGTACAGTCCATAAAGCCAGATCCACATGAGATTCCAGGAAACGATTGGAATGTGTGGGCAACAGAATATAAATCATGCCCTAGAGACGGGCAACTTCATCATAATGCAAGATAAAGACATTATTCATGTGGTACACATGGTCACTAGTGCATGGGACTGAATGTATTTGACATACTGACATACACTACAGCCAAGGGTAAGCTTAGTTAAAAAAAATAAATAAATTAGCAGTGCATGAAAGCATGTAGTAAGTACTGTATATACAGTAGCATGTAGCTTTGCTAGTGGGATGTTTTGATCTCTCCCCCTAGCATTCTTGAATTTAAGTGGGATGGAAGAGGTTTAAGTAACATGGATTTACACAGCATGTTTCAATAGCAGATTCCAGAAAACATGCGTATTTGCTGTGGCCCTCAAACCTAATTACAGTGACTGTCAAGACAGTAGATAATAAAAAGTAAAACGTGCTGTAAAAAGAATAGTTTGATTCACTTGACTACACCGTTAAAGTCTGCATGAAATCAAAATTTACTATGGCTGCGCCTGAAAGCGTAATCAGCTGACTTGTTGCCACGCTGCCTTATCAGGCAGTGACTCTGGAGGCAGCGTCTGGGCACCTCGTAAAACTGATTTCAGACAGACTTCTGAGACAGGATAACAATTTAATCATGTACAACCAAACAGAAAGAGCTTTGGTGATAAGTAAGGGAACATTTGCTTACAAAATCTTCTTGCTAGATATTTA
This sequence comes from Danio kyathit, assembly GCA_903798195.1. Taxonomy (NCBI): domain Eukaryota; kingdom Metazoa; phylum Chordata; class Actinopteri; order Cypriniformes; family Danionidae; genus Danio; species Danio kyathit. The sequence continues at coordinate 46,030,630 of LR812535.1, forward strand.
CTAGAGTTACTAGAGACAGTTAACTAGAGTTAGTTAGAGCACTGATATATGGTGGCCGAGAGAGCTTAACGTGCTGCAGTTTAAGAAAACGCGTGGAATTACAAACAATGGCAGCAAATTAAGATAAGATCTTCATCCATTTGACAGCAAACGTGCTGCAAATCCTTACAACGCATACACGTTAAAAAACACGCTGCATTTTTCCACAATGCAAACCAATTATTAAACGCGCTGCAGTTTCTCACAACACTTACCAAAACATTAAAACACATCGGAAATGTTTCAAGGGGACTCAAAAACGTGACGAACGCTGGTGTGCTGTGACTATTGCTTAGTAAAGCTGTAGGTGATCTTTGAAAGGTGTATTTTTTGTTTGTTTATTTTAACATCCTTGGTTTTTGTAATATATTAACCATCTCCTAAATAGCCAGGTCTGTCACGTTTCTGTTGTTTTCCGTACTATTTTAAAGTGTTGTGAGAAAATGCAGTGCATTTCGTAAATTGTTTGTGTTGTGAGAAAATGCAGCACTTTAAAAAAAAAAGTTTTTGCGTTGAGAGGATTTGCACCATGTGTGCTATCAAACGGATGAAGATCTTTTTTTTTACTTTGCTGGCATTTTTCGTAATTGCATGTGTTGTGTTTTTGTGTTAAATTGCAGCACGTTAAGCTCTCGGCCACCGTACTGATGGCCTGGAATCAGACTTTTAGACTTTTAAAATGTTAGACCGTAAACTACATTTGTCAGTAAATTATTTCATGTCATTTGAGATCTTTAAGAAGGGTCTCTGCAATTAGATCCATAAACATTTGTAATTAAGTGCAATAACAAGTGCATTATAACCTGCACAATTTATATGCCTAAATACACTGCTTCTATATTATCGTTGATCTGATTCTACATAACTAACGCTAGTTAACTCTAGACATTACACACAAAATGATACCTGAAAGGCGCTTTGTCTGAAATGTAACACAGTATTGTTGGATATTGAAGGCAGTGAAGGAAATTTGATTAGAACAAGCTTCCTTCTGAGACTAGTGTACATTCTTAGTCTTAAGGTGAACAATTAATCCATGCAAGTTAATTAACAGAAAATATTATATTAAAATAAAATGAGACGTTGTTATCTATCCAAAGTCCCCATGAAATTAAAACTAATCATATGATTTTGTTAGCTCACATTGCTAGTTTTGTTGTGAACAATTCATCTGTACAGGTTGTTGCTACTGTAGATCAGATACTACTTCATACTCCTACTCTCATACTCTTATTTTATTTATTTTAGTTTGTCTTATTTTATTTTATTCTCTAGATTTTTTATAGTCGTGCACAGTCCTGTGTTATGTTGTCAATTTATGTTTTTTGATGTAGCACCTTGGTCCTGGAGGAACATCATTTCGTTTCACTGTATATTGTTGAAATGACAATAAAAGCCAACTAGACTTGACTTGAGATACGGTTGTGGCCGGACGTTAAAGGAAATGATTTATGTTATTTATTTAATTTCCTATTAATTGTATTTTATTAACGTTCACCCCTATCCCAACCCTAAACCCAAGCATCACAGTAACATAAAAAAGTAGTTGTACAGAGTAGAGTATTTATCTTATCTATTAAAATACCCAATAAATAGTATTTTTTAACATCTACCCCTACCCTAAGCCTAAACTCAACTGTCAGAGTACTGTAAAAATAGGAATTATTGTTATACAGTGTCATGAAAAAGAATGCTATATTGATGTGTATAATTGCACTTCCGGCCGGCCGTGTATCCGGTCTAGACTTTACCTCCTCTGTACATGTCATGAAATCTGAAAATGCACAAGTCTGTTTTTTTTCAGCTGTCAGATTACATATATCTTAGGAATTGGGCATGGCTAACATACTTAACCACGCCACTCCAACTGTCAGTTTTGACAAGAAACAGAAATGGTGAGGAGGAGCTGTCTGTTAAATTGTAATTACTCTCGCCAAACCCATTTCCCGATCTTTCTGAATGAAATGCCTAATTTACTTCATCCATTCAGCTTTCAGTAGAAAAAAAAACAAGCCACACCCACTGTTTTCTCATTTAATATTCTGTTTCTCTACAAACTGCGTCACAATAAGGAAAAAAACAACAACAACTGCTCGCAGCTTCCGGTTCATGTGGACTAAAGTGTGAAGTCTTCTAATACGACAACCTCTTTCTTCTGGATGGATGTTGGTAACAAATCAGTTACCGCTGATTTCCATTGTATATTTTTTCTACTAGAGCTACCTTCATCCGTCCGATTACGATAATTTTGGAACCGTTTGAGAGAGAGTAAAATTTTATTCTTGAGTGAACTATCAGGTTCAAGTCAGCGTGAACTGGAAGTTGCTGAGGCTTTTCAGTATGTTGACTTGACGAACATTCAACTGAAATGGAATATTGAGCTGGGGGGGAAGGTTTCTTATAGCAAACTATTCATAAGAGGGGCATGGTTAAGAATATTGTCGTTGAAGCAGTCAACTTGACATCAAAAGAGAACAAGACTTTGGCCATTTACCCTTATACATTTTAGTTGTAAAACACATAAGTTTTGCTATGGTTACGCCTTCCGTCCACAATGTTTTCGAGCCCCAAAAACGAAGCGTTTTGAAAACGCTGAAGAAGACATTTTTTTTTTATAATGCTGCTGCTCCGTGTCAGTGTGAAAATGGAGACATCTGAAAACAGAGGTATGGCTCTGATTGGGGCTTTTCCTCAAAATTAAGGATGCAAGACTGAACTTTGTGCACTTAAGTTCAGACTTCGCAAGTAACCTCATTCACATCACCCTGGCTACGTTGTTTCACTATCTTAACCTTAAAATGAAAACATGACATAAGGAACTGTCTATTTACATTTTGATATTAACAACTTAACAGACACCAAAAATGTTGAGGCATCGTGTAGTTACATATTTATATGACTATCATCTTCACTGAATGCATATTTGTTAAAAAAACTGAGCCAATAACAAAACTGTGAAACATAAATATGAAACATACAGTGTCTCTTTTGCTGAATAACAGTTTTAATAATCAATAATGGCTATTATTAAAGTATACCGTACAATAATTTTATACAATATAGGAAATAAATGCAAGCAATCAGTCAAATGTGCAGAATCAGTGTACGTGGTTACATAAATTAATGTGTTAACTTTTCTTTGCGCTCTGCCAAAACACGTTACCTGAGAACAAGTAATAGATTCAAAAGACCAAAGAGTCGTTAGAGACAAGATGAATTATTTATCACATTTAACCACTATAGTGAGATGAGATCTAGCGGTATAACCTTGATTAACTGTCCGACGTGCGCTGCTCTCATCTGGGTTCTGTGCTCAAAGCATCCACTGACTGCCTGGGGCTCAGACGTCCGCATACGCTGCAGCGCATGCCAGAGTGTGCGTGCGTGGTCACGTGATGTGCATTTTCAGCAGTGTAGTGTGGACAGAGATCTTTTCAGGAACGCCTGGTGAAATACCAGTGTGAATGTGGATCATTTTCATTCTAAAACCCATTTTAAAACCAAAACGTATTAGTGTAAACAAGGCCTTTGATTAAAGATTACCAAAACAAAGTTTCCCCCCCCCTGGATTTACTTCCATGGATTCATTGTTCACCTAAAAAAAAAAAAACTATTTGTAATAGTAAAATAAACAATGTAAATTTTGATTTCACAGATTTTAAAATTAACATTAAAGGTAATATGGCTTTAACAAAGATAGTTTATGTTATATATAAACTATATACAACTACAGCTAGGCTCAGTATTTTTCATTTAATGTGCAACACTGTAATCATGCTTTATTTATTTATTTTACAAAATGTGAGTACAAAATCCCATTCTATAATAATCAGCATTATGTCACATATGCTGTCGATAGAGCTTAACTTCGTATGGAACCCAGAACATGGCTTTAAATCTGGCTGAAATGCCTCCAGGCCTTCTGTTAGAGCAATCTCTCCAAACATCAAAACCCCCTACAAACACATGGTTGGGCATGTCACACGCTAGTGCATTCTGCCATGGCAGCTCCGTTTGTGACCTGGGCAGCCCTGTAGGTCAAATAATCCCCAATGGCACAAGATGATCCCTGTCAGGGCCTTGCTAATGAAGCTCACAATATAAATCAACATCACGCCATAATCTATACAGTCATCTGCCCCTCTTTAGCTAATGAGGACTTTTCGGCACTTTCAGTCTACTAATGGGGACAACGTTGCCACAAGTTGATGTTCTGATTTGTTGCTAGGTGTTGCCAAGCAGATGATGAAGAATTATGATGTTATTGATAGGCAATCCCAGACCAAGGCTGTATTCCCCATGTTTTAATGCCTTTAAAAGGTTTAATGAAGGATGTTTATCGGAACACACTTTCAGATCATCTGCGCTACAAATTACACATGCTTATACTATAGACCCATTGAATGCTCGATTCTGATTGGCTGAAGAACATTCTAAGGGGCCCATTCACGCAGAATCAGTGTTTGCATCTTAACAGTTACACGAAAGTCAAGGAGGGTTTTTAAAAATGCACCTCCTTCACCATGATGCAGTCAAACTGCTGTCATGCCAACTTATTACTGTAAACAGAAGCTCGCAATGGCTTTGAGTTATTCTGATTGGTCCATTGCTTTGGAACTGACATTGATGAGCAATGCTGCGTGTAAACGTCTTAATAACATAATGCTGTGGTGCTGCAAAAGACAATAAGCAATGATCATGCATGTCCATTAAGCGAGCGTTTACATAGAAAAACAATGGAAAAGTAATCCATTAGGGGCTGATCACACCGGACACGCTTTTACATTCCAAAAATGCAAGGCGCACCGCAATTTTCTGTGTTTTATGTATCGTACGTTTTTTTTGTTGTGTTAGGCTAGTCATTAAATCATTTTATAGCCAGGTTGGATTGTCTTTGTTTTGCTTCAAAGAGTCGGTCACGTTAAAAGATCTTCTTTTGAAGAAGAGTTAAAAAAATTAAAGTTAAATAATGCTTATAAAATCATTCTCTTCCTTCACAAGAAGTATTATTCATTTCAAATAAATTGACAATTAAATTAGTTTACTCAAGTGGATAAATTCATTGTCATATTTATTCTTCTACATTTAACTAAGTTCATTCATTCATTCATTCATTCATTCATTTTCCTTCAGCTTAATCTCTGTTTCAGAGGTCGCCACAGCGGAATGAACCACCAACTATTTAACTATAATATGTTTTACGAAGTGGATGCCCTTCCAGCCTCAACTGAGTACTGGGAAACACCCATACATACTCATTCACACACATATACTATGGACAATTTAGTTTATTCAATTCACCTTAACTGCATGTCTTTGAACTGTGGGGGAAACCAGAGCACCCAGAGGAAACCAACATGAACACAGGGAGAACATGCAAACTCCACACAGAAATGCCAACTGGTCCAGTTGGGACTCGAACCAAGGACCTTCTTGTTCTGAGGTGACAGTGCTAACCACTGAGCCACCGTGCCTGCGAGTTAAATCTGAATATTCATAACTAAATAACTTATTATTAACCATTAATATTTATAAAATTAAGATAATTTCGTTACATGAGGCACTAAGTGTGAGTTTTATGCTAATCGCTGAGCATTCAGTGTTTTTTAAAAGCTCTTACAGTTTGAGAAGCACTTGTAATGGAGCGTTTTTAGAACATCACTCGCATCTCTGCAGTGCAAAAAAAAAAAAAAAATACTTTGGTGGACACACGACCTAAGGCTATCTTTTTTGACAAGAAAATGTCAACCATCCATGTTATTGCCATTCAAAGCAAGCACACGCAATAAAAACACCTTCTTCGTAAAAGCATCAAAACCAGCTTAAAAATCCATCTCTGCCAAGTCATTTTTCAATCTAAAGAGCTCATTAAAACACTTGTGGCACTAATAGCTTTCCCCGTTAAGAAGTGATCTATCATCAATGACTGCAATTGTGGCGTAATGTTTTATCATCACAAGCACCACCATCATTTCCATCGTCGTTATCTGAACTGTTGAGAAAAACCCAACAGGTTTATCCATCAAGCGGAAGAGTCATTGGTGCCCTGATCACATTTCCTATCCCACAGCTTTCCCCTCCCACTGCACACGAGGAGAAGAGGACACCCTCAAGGTCATCTGCTGAGAAAACCAACAGAGCACATGAAGACATATGGAGAGTCATGCACGGACTACCATAGAGAAATAAAAATAACCCTAAAGATTCACACTACAGACTCCCAAAGTACAAACATTTGACCTAGAAAATCTCAATTTAATTTCATCAAGGAAGAATCTTTGTTTGCTCTTTGTTAAGACTACTTGTAGTTGGTGCACATCCAAACATTACCACCATGATGCCTTAGTGTTCAAAAAAATACATAAAAATATATATAAACGTACTTAACAAGTCAATCTCAAAACAACACGCTTAGTTCAACCTACAGGATTTTAATCCAGATTTAAGACCAACTTGCAATTTAAGAAGCTTGATGACAGGTTGGTCTGTGATCAGGGGAAAATCAGCGAGTGATTGGTGCTCGACAATCTTTGTGTGAACTACCATACTTAATGACAAATCAAAGAGGCTCACTGATGTGAAAAACATATCTAGCATGGCAAATATCTGGACCAGTCAGCCAATTCAACATCACACAGGCTGTCAGGTATAATGACGGGCTGCAGTCAATGACAGAGGGCAAGTGATGGGTTGACCATTGTGCTCATGTACTCAACAGAAATGTCTGTGACTGGCTAAAATGATCACAGTTTCATGTTCTCCACTGAGCGACACGTACTGTATGTGGGAGCATCTGAAAGCTACGTCTATCAGCTGAACAATGCACATGTATGAGTGATCTGCTGATAAATCAGCTGATTGACCGGGCTTTCAAATGCTCTAGTGAATGCTTTCAGCGCTATAACCAACATCTGGCTGGATGCTTTCTGAAGGCTGAAATACCATGATGGTGATATAACCCCCACATACACTACCTGACTAAAGTCTTGTCAATCCCAGTTGTAAGAGCAAAAAATAATAACTTGACTCCTAGTTGATCATTTGGAAAAGTGGCAGAAGGTAGATTTTTCAGATGAATCATCTGTTGAACTGCATCCCAATCATCACAGATACTGCAGAAGACCTATTGGAACCCACATGGACCCAAGATTCTCACAGAAATCAGTCAAGTTTGGTGAACAGGGCTCGAAATTGCGACCATTTTGGTCGCATATGCGCCCGAAATTTAAGCTTTGCGACCTCGCAATATATTTGGGAGCATTTGTGCGACTGCATATAATGGTTGTAGTGCGACCCATTTTGATTTTTTTTTCTAAAAACGTGCTGAATCGGTCTTCTCTACGCTATGCTGGTTCATATTAGCTGTCAATCACTCAAGGCTTTCCGCTGTCAGATGACAAGGAGCTTTTGTGACCGCGGGAAATGCAAACGGCTGAAGAGTGAAAAGTACACCGAATCTCGGATGCTTTGCATTCACTGCGTGTTCAGCACAAATGTCCGCTAAATGTAAAATCTAACACTGTACACATCATCGCCAAAGAAGCTCGCCTTTACTGAGTTTAAACTGATGCGGCTTATAACAAAGACCGGTATTGCGCCGGTGGTCATCACGAGAATCCTGCTCTGCCCCCTCATATATTGGGTCGGCTGAGTCGCCTGCTTTTCCACAAACACAGAGTAATGAAAATCAGCTCATAACGAAAATGACACAAACCGAAACCAAAACTTTTAAAAGTGAGACTTTTCTTACTTTCTTTTGTCTATTCTTTCTTGAGATGTATAATATTTCTCTATTTAATTACTGATGACTGGCTGCTTTGCAGCTTTCAGCCTTGAATTAATGATTTATTATAATATTTTGTTTGTTTTGTAGCAGAAATAGTATTTATTAAATTGACATGCATATAAAAACAATAGTGCAAAATAAATATTTCTTACTGCAATGCTTCTTTTGTGTTTGCTGCAAACCATAAATTTATTTTTCATAAAGTAACAGTAGGACTGTTTTGTAGCACATAATTTATATTCAAGCACATTCAAGGCAGCATGATGATGAGAAATGTTATTCATTGTTAGTATTATTGTCATCATCGTTAATATTTAATAATTATTAGACATTCATTTTGGAATTATTGAACAAAATATTAAGTCATCACAGCATTAGTTAGATAGTTGTTTATGGTTTTTAGTAGTCCTAATTGATGTTGTTTTCAAATACAATAAATCCCTTAGTTTACTATTTGCAGCGGTGCTCATTCATTTTTGGTGGGTGCTCCTAAATATTTTCTGGTGCTCCTAAATATTTGAAGTTGGGAGCCCTGGTGCTACCAAGTAAAAAAGTTAATGTCGAGCCCTGGTGGAGGAAAAATCATGGTTTGAGGTTACATTCAGTATGTGGGCATGCAAGAGTTCTGCAGAGTGGATGGCAACATCATTTTCCACTGCACCATGACTTTATATTCTACACATTACATTATTTCTGTTAAGTGACATGTCTTTTGTCTTAGGACAGTAAGTTCTGGCTTTGCTAATTAAATAAATAAAAATCAAGGCATGATCCTATTGTATTTTGATAAAATAAGCGCAATCTAGAGGCCTTTGCTTTTCATATAAGCCACTTCTGATACCAAATGATCAACTAGAAGTCAACTTATTATTTGTTGTTCCTAAAACTTGGATAGGCGACAAAACTTTTATCAGATAGTGTACATATCCCCCATTTTATTCAATTTATTTATTTATTTAGGTTTTAATGCCATATCAGCAGCATTGACGATATTCATGGCAAAAACATATACTAATAAATATACAATATATAATCATATAATTAAATCAGTTTCTTAACAAGCGTACATTGTAAAAAAAACAACAAGTGTGGTTTGTTTACAAACAAATTTCGAGAGGATCACGTGCTTATGATTGAACACAGCTGGTATCACTTAACTCCGCATATTGCGCCAATCAGATGAACACGGACACACTATAAATTACCAGAGCGCTTTGATTCAGTCATCTTCGTTTGAAGAATCCCCCCTTCCACCCCTACTCCGATGGGCGGCACGGTGGCCAGTGGGTAGCACTGTTGCCTCACAGCAAGAACGCTCTGGTCCGTTCCCTCCGGGCCGGTTGGCGTTTCTGTGCGGAGTTTGCATGTTTTCCCCATGTTCGCGTGGGTTTTCCCCGGGTTCTCCGGTTTCCTCCCACCGTTCAAAGACAGGCACCATAGAAAAAATTGACTAACCAAAATAGCATCCTCAGGCAACTCTTAGCCAGATATATACAGTAGTTCACAGCAGGGGAGTTTTCGAGACCACATGAGCTCAGACTCTCCTGTCGCCCTACAAACTGGAGGAAGCCCCGGGCTCAAGGATATTCTGAGCTCAGGGCTCTCTCCCGGGACAGCATGCCAAACACGCTTTATTACCAATCATCAGCTAAGTGTGAACTCTTGAAAAAGTATACAAGTAGCAACAACATTGAAACGAGTCATATACAATCTTTTAGTTTAATTAAGGATAAATATTCTTAAATTGCTCCAGAAGACATCTTTTCAAATATTTCATTTAAAATATATCCCGAATAAAAACAATCTTTAACATCATTTAGAAATACACATTCTATTAAAACACTTACACTGATCTTCCTTGTATTTCAGGAGACCAAAAAAATCCTGTAACTTATTCAGGAAATGTGCTCTGGCTTCCCTTACCATAATATACCTAAAACACAGACTGCCATAAAAACTTGTCAATGTCAGGGAAGCATTGTCTCTCAACTCCCTTGTCAATGGCTTATGGTCCACACAACTAAAAAGGAAAAAAAAAAAACACTGCATAAATAACACATGTAAATCAAGCAGTTTAATCCACGTCTTCTAGAGATGCACTGGAGACCTCTTTGCATAAAAAAACAGACTCCATATAAGCTTGCATTCATATTTAAACTCAACAAGCATTGAGTATTGTAAGCTCATTAAATATTGTTAATAGTGATGTTCAATTCTTGCAAGCTTGGCTTGTGAGAATAAATTATAATTATGGAAAACATGTAAATAAACATGAGTATACGTGGTTAAATATCAGCTGATTTGCATGAGGCAGCAAAGATGGCACTGCTTCTGCAGAATGGGACTTGATGTGGTATCCAGCGAGACCTGCTGTTTGTTGACAGCGAACCTTGTTTTTCTCCAGGTTGATGTACTTGTGTGAAGCATCGCAGTCTCTTGCAGGTAAATCCATTAAAGTCCTTTGGAGCTCCGGCACGCTTCATCAATTATTAATGTTGGAACCATTAAAAACAAACTCTGCCCGTCTCTGTGGGCATCATGACAGTACTTTCAGGTAGAGGCTTTGTCAGGGTCTCAAATGGTGAACAGTTTACAGTACAAGCATGCATGTATGGGCTTTCTGTTTGTATTCACTCTATAAACAGCGTATAGCTTGTGTGGCGAAGAATCTCAGGTAGAGTGAGACAGTATGCGCTTCGCTGTCTCTTGTCATCTGATGACCTTATCCATCAGCGTCATGTCCTGATGTGAGCACACGTGGCAGGATCAGCGCCTCACAGTTGGACAAACTGTGCAGAATGTGTGTGTGTGTGTCAGTTTGCAGTGTTAGAATCGCTGCCTGATGCAGGAAAATCATGCATTCACAAAGACATACAATGCGCCTGACTATATATGACAAATTTAAAAACAAACACATGTTTCAAGTTGATCCAACTCTACTATCACTCAAATTCAGACCATTTCTGTGATGAGTGTTTCTTTTTATCCAGTGTTTTATCCATTATTCAACTCTTGGAACTACGGGTGGGCGATATTGCAAAAAAATAAATAAAAAATTATCACGATATCATGTTTCATATTATTCGATATCGATAATTATTGAATATTGTTTTTACAATACATTTAGGATTATTGTGATTTTTTTATTTAACCACTTTATTTTAATTTACCAACATTACCAAGGCAAATAGTTTTACATAAGTGTTAAAGAGACTCTTAAACTTAAGTAAAATAAAATAAAAGTGTGCAATGGTAAATACTGAACAAATCAAATCTTATATGCTGAACAATCAAAGCAAATTTTAAGGTGTGAATAATAATGATACAGTAAACCTCAAACTCTGTCAACAACACAAATTAGGATAATCAAATCTGAGCTTTCAAGTAAAGGAACCAGCCATCATTATTCAAATACACACTGCAACATTACAAATTGTGAAGTTCAATGACTAAATTACCCCCTATGCTAAAAACTCTTTCAGATGGGGAGCTAGTGGCTGGGACGCACAAGAAAAGAAACCAAAAAGCCACTCTGGGGACATCCTTTAAGCTTCACTGCTGCTAGCCGCTCATTTTCACATGTGTTGTTATTCTGACCTGAAGTGACAAGCATGCGCGTGGATTCCTTAACCATTTACAATGGACTTTGCGCTCGCGCTCCCCTGGCATCTCTCATAACTAGACGACCATCAAGCGTTTTTTTCAAAGGATGACAAATGAACAAAACATTGCTGCGGTTTCGATACAAGTTTATGGAGAAAAGAAAAAAGCACTGCAGTGTTTGAGGCGTGTGTTTGTCTGAGGTAATTAGTCCGCCAAGATTACTGAAATGTGTATATTCCATACAAAGTGTGAAGCAGGGGTGTGTTTCCCAAACAAGGGTATAACTCGTGGCTGAACTATCATAGTACGATAAATTGTTTGGCAAATGAATGATGCAATGATGAGTGTTTCCCAAAACTGTAGCTGCTTTGTCGCAGATCCATCATTAGTTATAACGTAAAACGTCCACAATGACATTCAAACTAAACGGGGTGGAGTAACAACTTCTTTAGAGAAAAATCCAAATTAACGTATGCTATATATTTTTGTTTTCACAAGCTTTGGAGATTTAACGGTAATTCCGCTTTTAAATAATAGGTCGCCTATAGCCACGGCTGCATTCAAAATGGCATAAATGTTTTCAAAGTGCATTAACCTTTTAATTCCCCACCAAGGAATTTTTTTTGGATTGCATTTCTTAACTCCTAATGTCGCTAGTTAACACACTCAATGCATTTTTTTTTAACAAATCCCATAATTTCTAAAATTTCAATCTCTACCAAATGGTTGATATGTCAGTTTATGGTAAAAGTACCGGAATTAATACATATACTACTCAGTTAAAATACTTGGGTTAAAAAACCCCAACATATAACCCAACTATAGGTTATTATAGCACATTCCCAACTAGGGGTTATTTTAACCCAGTGCATTGGGTTATTTTGATTAAATGTAATTTTTTTCTATTCTGGTATTACTTTTGCTACTATTACTAGTACTACTATTAATTATGGCTGTGTAAATAACATACAGTATTCAAAAATATTGAAAATGCTTAATTTCCATTACATTTTAGGTTCCAGACACTTAAGTGTTTTTATCCGTTTAATGTAGATCGGCTATGAAGTGCGCGTTTGTATAATTAACAATTAAGAGTGGTGGTGAAACGGCTATAAAACACAAGACATGGAGAGGTAATTTGATAAATCGTCACCTTGGAATTACAAGGAATTATCTGCGTTCTTAATGATTTTGAGATACTGAGCTTCAAAATTTTTGTATTCCATATAGCAAACAGTATCTGTGTAACATTTGTTTTTTAAATAAAAAGTCTTATAAATGTAAACAACTTATAAAAAACATCCCATGATGTAAAAAAAGAATATGTCAATAACTCAAATTTTGACAAAAATGTCAGATAGAACCTTATAGTTCTAAGGTGATGAAATAAAAAAACAACATTATTGTTAGAGCTTAAATAAACTTTATAATGCAAAAACAACATTAAGTACGCATAATCATACAGCTGTTCTGTGTCATTTAAATCAGTTGAGTGTTGAAATTCTAAATTTTTAACCCTACTGGTTGAGTTATTAAATAAATAACCCAATAAAGGTTAAATTAACCCAACAAAGAACCAAATGAAAATTTTGAATACTAAATTTTTTTTTTTATCAATTTATTTATTTTTAAGTATGCCATGCAATATTTCAGATTCTAATTTAACATGTTTTCTTGTTTTTTTTTTACAATAAAACATAAATCAAGTGCAACAGGATTATGTTTTTTTGATTTTTCTATAAACCAACAATGCTTGTCATTCTTTAAAACAGTCAAAATATGGTCAACCACTTGGTAGAGCAGGCAGTTAAAGGGTAAGAAAGGAAACCAATTGTCAATATGAAGATAGCGAAAACTTTAAAAATTCTTTGAAACTATATTAAACCTAAGAGAGATGACTTTAATGCTTTTTTCTTTAATCATTCCAAGTTTAAATGTTGGAATGTTCGAAAGAAATAGGGCATAGGGGAATAACTAGGAATAGAACACAGCCAGGAACAATGCTTAAAACTACAGCTCTAGAGGTGTAGTTGCAAGCGTACAAGTTTGGCGTATGGATGGATTTGGGAAACGCCAAAATCACTGAACTATGTTTGTACAATGCAACTTGCGACTTTAGTTGGCTAACCATGGTTTTCGGAAATGCACCCCCGATTGGTTAGTTCTACTTACATGATTTTGCGGTGTGCCCACAGAATTCGAAAAAGTTGAGATGTTTTCAACTATGTACGGCTGGAAAACGCACGCGGTTCACATGCGGAACACCATTAAAGGCACAAGCCACAAAAACGGCTACATTGTTTCCAGAGCAGAAAATTCCAATATTCTGAAAGGGATAACAAATAATCTGATGGGTGTTTTGAGCTGAAACTTTACAGACACATTCTGGAAACACGAAAGACTTATCTTAAATCTTGAAAAATGGGTCAAATAGGTGCCCTGCACTGCTTCCATAGAAAATAAAGATGGGAAAAAGACTTTGATGAACACATTTTGAATTTGGGTAAAACACTAAAATATTAAAACACTTATTTTTAGCTCTTATTTTTTCATATTCTGTAAGATGCTGCAAGCTATGGTGTCGCAATAGCCCAAACTAGCCCTCCTGTGGCTATGGTCGTGCTGCAAATGCCATTTCATGTTCAACTGTGCTTTATAGTGATTACAACCCAGAGCATAACATATGACTGATTTACTGCTCGATTTATTGCTAGAATTACACCAGTCAAAGTCTGCAAGTGCTTAAATGTCAATAAACAAGTCTTTTCCTGAATAAACTGCGTAGTTCATGTACAGGAGTAATCTGCAAAAAGGCTCCGTTAAAAGTGAATGAAATACAATGGCGCCTCCAGCGCTCCATCTTTATCTGACTAGTCTCCCGCTGTAACAGTATTATGTTTTCTTTATGAGATCTGCGGAGTAACTGTAAAGCTGTTGAATAGTGTATTAGCCTGTTTGTCAGTGTCTGAGCCTGCCGTTATTTTGCATCTTGAATACGTGCACAAAAAGTGCCCACCCTGACAGATTCTACCTTTTTCCTTACGAACAGCTCGATCAATCTGTTCCAGTCTGTAAAAAAAAAAAAAAAAAAAAAAAGCAAGTTCCTAAAATAAGCCCTCTTCAGGCACAGGAGCATTCTGCTTATTCAAATTTCAGTCAACAAGCTGGCACCCAACCCAGACTGTCTGAGCGCTCGCTCTATTTCAGATTACTTATTGATTTGAGCAGCTTCTGAGGAGCACAAACATAATGGAGGCCGCTCTCATCAAAGCTCCTGCTTGTTTGCCTATGTGAATGCCCGTTCAGTGCCAGTCTCCTGTAAAAAATCCATGAAAACACACAAAATATCCTTTTCTTGCTGCTAAAACATAACTGTACACTTGTGAATTTTGAATGATCCTCAATAGTGCAGAAAGGACAATAACAATTGTTTTCTATGAAGAATGTTGTTGTTTTTTTAGTCGTTTCAAGTCGTTCCTGACCTGAAAAGATTGGTGTGATGCCCTCATCACATCAAATTAAATCAACTCACTTCACACAATCTGACAATAAAGGAGCATCTTATTAAAGATGCAGTATGTAATATTGACAGCCTGTGGTTGCCAGATTAACAACACCAACAAGAGCT
This sequence comes from Danio kyathit, assembly GCA_903798195.1. Classification (NCBI taxonomy): domain Eukaryota; kingdom Metazoa; phylum Chordata; class Actinopteri; order Cypriniformes; family Danionidae; genus Danio; species Danio kyathit. The sequence continues at coordinate 46,045,686 of LR812535.1, forward strand.
AGTGTGCCTGACTATCGAGCCTGCATCATAACGGACACGACGACACCAAATCTTTTCACGTTAAAAGGAGTTTCTCCAAGACATCGCCTGAAATTTCTATTTTAGATACGGTTTCTATTTCTCATGGCTGAACAACAGCATAAACTACTATAAAAATTAACACCTCAGGTACTGATTATGTGCTTTTTTCCCCCATGTTAAATGCTACCAATGCGAGTTTGAATGCCATTTTACGTGACATTCATTGCCATATTGAAAGCAGCTGTAGATAGTTTACCTCAGATCTTGAAAGTAAAATAAACATTTGAAATAAAACATTGGAATTGACCCTTCGCTAAGCCTCGCCCTCCTTAGTTACTGTTGCTATGCCTGTCAAGCTTTCGTGCTTGCCACGTCTATTACAATATGTATGCGCCAGTGTCAGACATTGCCAGGGATATAATTTTTGGCAAACAGGTGAGATCCGAGAAAGCCAGACAAAAACGGACTGCAGTATGCATTACAGGGGTATATTCACGACATAATAGGCAACCGATTAGAAAATAATAGAATCAAAATTGAAGTTAGGTTAGCCTAGCCATCTCATACGCTGACCATTCAACAGTTTAGTTTATGCACAGCAGGTGAAATTTAAAAATAATCTAATAATAACAAATTAAACCGTGATTTTTCTTTTTTAGCCAAAAAACCTGATAGATTAATTGTTGTGCAATGAAATATAGCGTTACTAACCGACGAGGAAACACGCATGGACAGTGCTTCTACATAATTCATTCATAGAAAGAACAGCCAGAAAGGGGAAATTGATGGATTTGTGCCGAATATTAGCATCATTGACCCATAACAATTTACAGTTCCTAAAACTGTCTGTATGTTTGTGTGCTCTTTATACCGTTTCTAATCTAATTTGCAGTTAAGTGTAAGAAATAAATAAATTTAAATGCAAATCAAAGTATAAATAGCAGAAGTGAACAAATAGATTTTCCCTAACCAGCAAATATTAATCCGACACCAAATATAAAAAGCAGACACTAACCTGCTATAACGTCGTCACCAATGACTAAATCTCTAAAAGACAGATGAAAACATCAGTGATTTGTAGCTCCTACATGGGCACGAGGCTTATAAAATTACTCAAAAACAGCTGCGGGTGAAGTATATTGATCGCAAGTGCTCAGATTGTTATCACATTTCAGTTTTGTTCTGTTGATTTGTAATTTCAAATATTCGTAGTTTGAAACAGATGGAGATATGATCGCTATTAGTATGACTACTATGGCAAAGGCTTAAACAGAGCAGTGCTCATCGAGCGGAAGAGAAAAAGACAGCTGGGAAACATAACCTGCTTTGTATTTTTGTAGGAAACACAGTTTAGATCTGTTTAGGGTAAGAGGTGTGTGAGTTATCGCCGTCTATCAGTGAATGTGTCAGAAATATCGAAACAAAACCAACTTAACTCCGCTCCTTTAGCGCCCCTCACACAGCTTGATCCACACTGGCTTTTCTCTCCTTGCGTTTTAGGTTTTGAAAAGGGAAAAAAAATTCCACCACGCCGTCCAAACTTTTAGGATACCAGGTGTCAGATTTGCACAATCCATATGCACAACGCTTTGGGCTCTTTCCCTCGCTCGAAAGCTTGACAGAGCTCCTGCGCGTAGCTATGATTGCTAAGCCACGATTGGTGGGTGGCGGTTTTTGGGTGTGGCTTAGTGAAGGGTCAATTGTGATTCATTGCAAACTAACGTACTAACTCAGAGCGGGTTGGGTGCAGGAGGACCAGTGGGATACACGTGGGGGTTCGTCCGGGATGGAAGTGAAATTTGGGGGGGGGATGAGTGAGTGTAACAGAGGCCATCTAGCAAAGTGCTATGCAGGTAAACCTTACTCCTCTGACCTCAAAAGGTGCTCTGGTGACAGACGCTAGAGGACATAGTCTTTAGCCTCCTTGTTAGAGTAACTGACTCAAATACAAAGAATTGCCAGTTCTATCCCAGCTTGGACCGGGTTGAGTACAGTAGGACCAGTGGGTTACAAATGTTAAAAGAGGTTTAATAAGTATGAACTAGATTCTAACACCATGTCTTAACTACACACAATGCAACGCTGTGACATGCAATAAAAAATCTTTTCCATGTTAAAAAAAGAGCCTTTGTCCCAAACATCAGCGATGGCGATACACAAAACTTCTATTTTAAAAAGGTTTTCTATTTCCACGATGTCGCACCAGAACAACAGGATACTGCTTTCATGATCACCTCAGGTACAGTTATACTTGTGTTAAAGTATAATGTGTTAAATGCTACCAATGAGACTTAAATACCATTTTATGTTTTATTGTCATACTACTGTAAGCAGCAGCAGCAGATAGTTTGCCTAACAAACAAACCAACAGACGGTTAAAAATTTAAATCAGAACTGTGACTCAACATAAACCAAAAACATCAGTCACTCTGTGGCCTATTAATGACATTAAAAAGCCTTTACCATTTTATTGGGAGTGCAGTGGCTGGTATTTAAACGCTTCTGTCATGTTGCATCACGTTTTATGCAGACAGTCAAATCGCTTGTCGTTGAAATCTTGTCACGTTACGTGTTGTTAGGACATGGTCTAATCCTTATCTTTTCATTGAAGTGCAGGGAGTACTGTATTCAGGGTTTCTGAAAGATTGTATTTAAATGTTTTTGTCATGTTGCGTCTGGTGCAGACAGTCAAATTTCTTGTCGTGTTGCAGGTTGTTATGGCAATGTTAGGGGCTGATAACACCGAATGCGCTTTTTGCATTGAGAGGCGCCTTTTTTGAATGATTTACTAACGGGCGCGAGCGTTGTGCGTGGCTGCTTATGTGCCCTGCACACCTCGCGTTTAACCACCTGCTGTGCCTCGAATCTTGAATATCACAATATTATTACATTTTCAAATTATATTAATATGAACAGCAACACTCGCGCACAATACACAGCTGATTCAGTCGTTCCCTACTGACATAAACCGCATTTCTTTTTTTCTTGTCAACAAAAAAAGGCAGTGTGGTGCGCCTCGTGTTTTAAGAATGGAAAGGCGCGTTCGGTGTGATCGGCCCCTTACAGTGTATGCTACCGAGCTAATGTTTATATCTGTAATATTTATATTACTTGCTAAAAACCCCCTCATGTGGACTTTTTTTAAAACTCTGCGTCTCATTTTGAAGGCAGCTGCTGTCCTGCAGAGGTTGCATTTTTGGCTGCACTCGCATACATTGAAGCAGCCTTCAATACAAACTAAATATTGTACATTTTCCACAAATGCAACCCGGAGTGCTGAAATATAATTGAGTAATCTGGCAGATGGCAGGTTATAGAGACCAAAACAAAGACCTTTCAAAGAATAATAACTCTCATTAGCATTGTTTTTGAGTATGTTCCCTTAGCATGTTTCTTAAATAACTGCAAACATATTATGGTATTTTTATGCTTTGGAAGAGTCAAAAACTTACAAACAGCACCCATAAGCCTAGGTTTTTGCTTTATAAGCCTTCTGACTATTGACAACTTACTCTCATGAATCAAGAATATATCCGAAACTAAATGTGCAAAAAGTATGTTTTGATCTCAAACAGATCAGAGCAGAGCAGACATTTATTTACATAACTTTTATCATCAAATCATCAAAACAACATCTTCAGTAACTGCATAGAACAAACAAAAATAGCAACTCAGTGGGAGATCAGAGCTTGCTTCCCTCCAATAATTGAAGCCTCAATCAGGTGGGATGAGCAACTGTATAAAACAAACCATGTTGAGTTGATAAAAACAAACCCAACTCAAGTGTGACCCTCATTTATTTTCAAACTGGACTTAAGGAACGCGTGTGCTTCAAACAGTTGTTTTTTTGTTGTTCTTCATTTTTTTTTAGGCAAAAAGAAGATCAAAAAAAAAAAAAAAAAAGTATACTCGCAGCCTTTTTGAACACACCCAACCATGCTGTGGTAGGCGGGGGTTATAAACGTGTCATGCTGCTCATGCATACCCTTAAACACAACGAAGGCAGCTGAGAGAGAAGAACAGTTTTATAAACATCTGGCAAACAGCCTTCTCCAAGAGAAGCCCTAGTGTGTTGCGTCACATTTTTATTTTCTTTCCATTTGCCGTGGCCCAACACTGAACGCTTTTTAGAATTTGTCTGGATCAGGGAGTGTACATCAATGACGATGACATGAAATGCCTGAGCTGGCTTATGGAACACCAGGAAGTAACTATGCATACAGCCCATTAGGAGCCCATCTAATGCAAACTCTCCATTTTGATTGACTGATTCCGATGCAGGATGAACAAGCTGATTTTATTCAGCCTGCTAGGAAAGAGTGTTTACAAGTTTCTAGTCCACCATGCTTGATCCCTTCAAAAGGAAAACACAAGCCCTGTATTTGTATGGCAAGAAGACCTTAAAAGATATCTGAGAGGCTCTTAGTAGCAAACTAAGCATACTACATGGGTGCACTTCAAAAAGATAAAAAAGGCTGAGTGATAGTATACTTTTTTGGAACACGCCCAACAAAGCTGTGGTAGGCAGGAGTTATAAACATGTAATGCTGCTCATGCGTACCCTTAAACACAATAATGGCAGCCGAGAGAGAAGAACAGATTCATAAACATCTGGCAAACAGCATTCTCCAAGAGAAGCCCCACCAAGTCGCGTCACATTTTTGTTTTGTTTCCATTTGCCGTGGACAGACACTGAATGGCACCAGCGGTGTGCACAAACTCATAGAAAAGATGTTGGTGCAACGAGGTGGGCTTCTTGTCCGGTGTGTGACCCCCTCTGAATCTTTAAAATCTCTTTGTGAACGATCATACAGGTGCGGATATATCTGTACCAGCTGTGCTACTAGTGTATTCATGCGGCTAGTGATGTTGTTTTGGATGATGTTCTCATGTTTGACTAAAATGAGGAGAAGGATATAAGCGGAGGTCGGAACCAGCTCCAATTGGGCTGTACAAACCTGGCGTCTTTTATATGACAAGAGTCCAACTTATTGTGTTTTATGAATGTCTACACTTACCCCAACCCTAAACACAACCTCACAATAACCTGTTGTGTTTTATTATTGTCTACTACACCTACAGCAACAAAAGCCCATTTGGGTCGTAAGTCGCTCCCACTTGGAGGTCACCCAGCCTACTAGCAGTAAAATCCCTCCCACTTGGAGGTCTCCAGGCTGTAGCGATACCTACTGTAGATGGAAATGAGTGTAGAAATAGCATGTTCAAAGCCACGGGAAGGATCAACAAATTGCACATTTTCAGTTTTGGCCCAGAATTTTCACACTCATTCCTAGTACTAGTAAATGTTCACAGCTCGCAGCAAGATGTTTATGTCTATGCTTAATATTAGATGTTCAAAGAGATTCATTATTTATAAATCATTAAAATATTAATGTCAGGGATGCAGCAAGTTCAGTGATTGAAATCCATGACTTTAATGTGTGATGTCACTAATCATCGGTCATATAGTTATTTTCTCAGGTCAAATGAATAGAGATTTGGACCAGGAAATGGTATTCTATACATCACAACTTAAGCAGACAGCCTAAACAATCATGTTCACCTCAACTCCAGTGACCGCATGCGCACATACAGTAGAAAAATGGCCTTCATGAAAACACAGTGCAATGATGTAATAGACTTTTCCTGAGAGATAAGATTACAAGAGTTTACAAGATTATTTCTGTGTGTGAGGTTACAAATGTCTGTATCTTTTTTCATGGATGTTTCTTAAGAATGCACTTAAGAAAAGCATGTTGACGTGCTGAATTGTCACTCAGTGATGATAACTGTAATCTCATGACATTCTACAACCTCTCAGGTCTTAAAACCCCTTCACACTAGAGCTGTAATCGGGCCATAAAAATTAGGCCCGATAGGCCCCGAGCCCGACAGAATTCGGTCAGAGCCTGACAAGTACATTTTGATTGACAGCTTTTTAAAAGTCTGAATCCGTTTATAGCCCGAGATTATTCAAATGTGCACCTGCACACAGCTCTTTTGCCTTTTTTTATGAAGAGTCGTTTATATGTGTTTTAACATAATTTATTCATAACAAACGTAGGCTAAAGGTAGGCCCATATGGAATCTGCGAGCGCAGAATTCCACAGATTTCCGCAGATTTTTAGATTTGCAAATGTGTGTAAATCTAAATTTATTCAGTTTTTTAAATTAATTACAGTTATATTATTGACTAATATGAAAATGTTCATCTGATTTATCTACAACGCATAAATTAAAGTAATATTTTCTGTCTTTTAGTATATATATATTATATATGAGAGACTTGCTTTGTTTACCAAATGAAGTGAATCTAATTAGATTTGCATTTAAATATTAAATAAAAGTTAAAAAGGCATTATTTTTTATTTCACATGTTAAGGTTTTAGTTATGATACTCCCAAAATAATTCCGCAGATATCCGCAGATTTTTACCAAAATTCTCAGCAGAAATAGCAAAAAATGTCCGCAGATTTCGTCTGGCCCTAGTTATAGGCCACTTGGAAGTTGGAACAAAGAAATAAAATAAGTCCTCTGTAACATCTCAGCAATCTAAATAGGCCTAGGTACATACACTTAGCCTTTAAATTGGCCAACACACCAATAAAAATAAGTATTTCTTAACAATTTAAATTAAAATAAATGATAAATTATGACGGGTATTTGGCAATAACGAAATTAAGATAAAGGCTCTGCCACTTCTCTTTACAATCTGGCATTAAGGCGACGGTGAAGCTGAATAATTAAAGAATAATGCCAACATTAGCCTATATACCCTGTCTACATTATGATTTTATAGTTTAATTAATATTTACTTATAATTTATTTGAAAATCCTTCACCCACCAAGATTATGCAACATGTTTTTGTGGAGGAACATTATTGAATCCACTGTAAATGGCTTTAGCGGAGTTCTGCGCTCACTGAGCAGCACTGAACACCCTTTCTCTGCTGCTGCTACTGGCCGGGATGCATACTGTTCTGGCTAATTTTGCAAGTTTTGGTTAGGATTCTTTGTTCATCTTCCACCAGCCAAGAACATCCATTTAATTTTCCATGACAGTGGTTTCAATGTAGCGAGTGACCTCGTCATCTTCCTCGTCATCTTGCTGTACATTGCTGTTTAGCACTCTACCGTAATATGCAGTGTATGAGTGACTGCCGAAATACCTTGGAGGTACTTTCTCGCGCTAATCCAAATGCATCACATAAGTGTTTATTTACCGCGCAAGCACAAGCCCGGCCTGACCCAGTCTAAAATGATAGAAATTAAGCCCGAACCCACCTAAACCCATCAGGTCCCGACGGGTCCCATAGTGTGGGGCAAAGACCTTCAGCTCTACTTCACACCAAGCAAGATAACTATAAATATGTACATCTTTTTTAATCATTATTTCCCATGGCATAACCAATTGTTCCAAGAGAGTCATTATCTTTAAATAATCTTTGAAAATATGGCTTAACATCAAGCAGAGCTTCTCCACAATATCGTTTGCAGCTTTAAATTTTCCAAGTCCTTTTTACAGATTTCAATGGATTGTGATTGCCAGTCAGCAATTATTATTAATATAATTAAAATTATAATTAATATTGTTTATTATTATTATTCTGAAACTGATCCCATTGATATTGCTTCTCTACAATTAGGGCTGCACAATATATCGTTTCAGAATCGATATCGCAATGTGATCAATAGCAATAGTCACAACGCAGGATATATGCAATGTTGAGTTTGTATTATTATTCCCCATTTGAATTTGTTTTTGATGCCTGTGATTGTACAATGACTTTAAAAGTATTCAGTAACAAGAAATTGTACCATTATTAATCTTATTAACCTTAACGGATTAACTTTATTGAAATATTTTTATCATTCAGTTACTGTACTTGAATACAGTCAATGATAAAACACTATTTCAGTTGTATCTTGTTCTTGATTGTATTTATAGATAGTTATGCATGAAAATACCCACAACAAGGTATGCACTGCAAAGAGCACAGACCACAACGAAAATGTGTCGGGGGATCGCCAAAAGTTTATAGATGATTTATTAGATTTTATGGAGATGCATTCCCAGTGCGGAATCATCCCAATCAATCTTACATTATACATTCTTTCCAAATAGAGATATACAATCATCTGGTGAAATTGTATTAATAAATCGCAATATACACTGCAAAATAAAATAAAATAATCGCAATGTTAATTTTTTCCAATATCGTGCAGCCCTAATCTACATCTTTATTATTATACCCGTAGTCTGAACTATGCTGTTGTTTTACATTTAGAAGGATTTTTAGAACTCTTCATTATTTAATTTAAACTGTAGCTATTGTGCTTTGTGCGAATGGCCTTTTATCAAGTCCATTCAGTTAAAAGAAATAAAAGCTTATAAGCTTATCCAAGGCACTGAAAACTTTAGACCAAACCCACTCAGGTCAGACATTAGGATTTCCAATCAACATAAACCTGTAATCCCTGTAGTGTACACTCATAGAAAACTAGGTATTGAAATTTAGGCCCCGTTTACACTAATACGTTTTAGTTTTAAACTGTTGTTTTAGAATGATAACAATCCGCATCCACACTAGCGTTTCACCCAGCGTTTCTGAACAAATCTGCGTCTACATTAAACTGCTGAAAACGCACATCACGGGACCACACACACACTCTGGCATGCGCTGCAGCATGCTTTGAGCACACACCCATATGAGAGCTGTGCACGTCGGACTGTTCATCAGGGATCTACCGCTGGATCTAATCTCACTATATTTGTTAAACGTGATATTTAATTCATCTTGTTGTCTATATCTAATGACATTTTCCCTGACTTTGGTCTTTTAATTATATATCTTGATCTTAGGTAAGTGCCTTGGCTGAGCGCAAAGATAAGTTCATATATTAAGGGCCTTAAAGACATGGCATGATGTGATGTACAGTTAAAGTCAGAATTATTAGCCCTGTTTATTTTTTCCCCCAATTTGTTTAACAGAGAGAAGATTTGTTCAACACATTTCTGAACATAATAGTTTTAATAACTCATTTCTAATAACTGATTTATTTCATCTTTGTCATAATGACAGTAAATAATATTTTACTAGATATTTTTCAAGACACTTCTATACAGCTTAAAGTGGCATTTAAAGGCTTAACTAGGTTAGGTTAACTAGGCAGCTTAGGGTAATTAGGCAAGTTATTGTATAACCATGGTTTGTTCTGTAGACACTTGAAAAAATATATAGCTTAAAGGGGCTAATAATTTTGACTCTAAAATAGGTTTTAAAAAATTCAAAACTGCCTTTATTCTAGATGAACTAAAACAAATAAGACTTTCTCTAGAAGAAAAAAATATTATCAGACATACTGTGAAAATTTCCTTGCTCTGTTAAACATCATTTGGGAAATATTTAAAAAGAAAAAATAATAATAAGCTAATAATTCTGACTTCAACTGTATATGGGCTGGTGTGTGATGCTTTTTAGAATTTGTCTTGATCAAGGAGTGTACATCAATGACGATGACATGAAATTTCTGAGCTGGCTTATCGAAAACCACGAAGTAACTATGCATACAGCCCATTAGGAGCCCATCTAATGCAAACTCTCCATTTTGATCGACTGACTCTGATGCAAGATGAACGAGCTGATTTTAATCAGTCTGCTAGGAAAGAGTGTTTACAAGTTTCCAGTCAACTATCCATGAGCCCTTTAAAGGAAAACGCAAGCCCTGTATTTGCAAACTCTTGGCAAATTAAGCATGCTATATGTAGGTGAAATAATTGCAAGTTATTACTTTTTGATGGATGAAAATTGGGATCACAAAGTGCTTAAGTGTTGTCTGAACAAGCTTTCACTGAGACTGCTGAATCAGTACTTGAATAATACACAAGTTTGCACATGGGCTTATTATTATCATCATTGATTTCACATTTACCTGCCTATAAACATTGCTAAGCTCAAACTCTGGTTGGTTGCTTTTTATGTCCATCAGACATGCTTTTCCTCCCTAAGTGCTTTATCAAACCCACAGCTACACATATCATGGCAACATACCACATTTACTCTGTGAGACCATCTTGTGTCCAATTTACTGATAATGATTTGCAAAATAACTTAATTTAATCTGAGAAGAGGCATTAAACCCCTTAAGAGAAGCTGCATGAATTAACTCATTATTCACCTACAATTACATAGCTATAGTCATGTGGACTGTTGATGTCTACAGGCAGGAATGAACAATGTTTTTAAAGAAAACATGAGATGTTATTAGGCTGCTGTTCTGATGGATTTTGGACTCAGGCCATCGTAGATCTGGGCTGGAGCTCAAATGAAACTAAGAGCTGTACAGAAATATCAGCAGTTTTACCACAGGGAGACTTTTCTGCAAAATAAACACTAAACGTTGACTGGATATGCTCAATCTCTAAGGGTTGTTTTTTTTTTAGGTAATGGCACTCAGAAAATATATTCGGATTACTAGATAGATATAATTTAATGAGGGTTTCTGAAATTAAATCTGTATCTGTGACAGCCTCACAAAAAGTTCCAAAAACAAACCGCTGCATGTTAAGTAGCCGTCTGAACTATTAGCAGTTAGCCAAGAGGTCTTATTTTCTGATTCACATTAGACCAATAAACATTTTTACGCAACTATGTCTACAGCCAGGAATGAACAATGGTTTTAAAGAAACATTAGATGATTTACTTGTAAGACAACTGGCTTTCATAGACTTGAAAATGCGAAAATGTAAGCAAATATACTAAAATGCCACCATTTTTATAAAGAAATTTTTCTAGTCGTGTAAAATTATTAAATATTTGTTTTGCAGGTAGAAATTAAGATCAGGTTTTTAATATCAAGTTATTTTTATACAGTAAACTATAAAAGTTACATGTAAACTTGTGAAATAAAAAGATTGGGATCTCTGAAGATCATTTGTTCTTATGATTCCTGCAATTTAGTTAAAATACCTCCAGCTCTCTTTTTCAAGAGAGCCTTTAAATTTTTTATGTGGCCTAGGAGGTAGCCTTAACTTTGCTCTTTGATTTTACTTGGTGTGTCAATTAGGAACTAAATCAGACCAAAATTTTACTGGGAGTTCAATCTGGAAAAGTTTACTTTGACTAATGATATTCTACATGTGTTTACCAGTCAGAGTAACCTTTTTTTCAGGTAAATTCTTTATTCAGCCTGAGATTAGATTTCCTTAGGTAAAAGTAAAAATACTGAATCCCTGCTTTATACAGTAGTAGTAATCCACAAAATTCATAACAAAAAGTATTTACAGTATGTAGAGTACAAGCACAGATCAAATCACTTAAGTCAGCATTTAGTTATTGGGTTAATATTGTTCTAAAACGGAAGTTGTTTTAAAACAAAGCACGTCAACATGAGGTAAGATTTACCTTTCTTTTTGGTTATCAATAAGACCAGCTTCATAAATAGCACACATACATTTACTACCCATACCTATAAAGTAATTTTTTGCTTGGAAATGTTTTTTTTTTTTTTATTGTAGTATTTGTTTATATACACTACCTGACAAAAGTCTTGTTGTAAGAGCAACACATAATAACTTGACTTCTAGTAGATCATTTAGAAAAGTGGCAGAAGGTCGATTTTTTTTCAATGAATCATCCATTTAACTGCATCCCAATCATCACAAATACTGCAGAAGACCTATTGGAACCTGCATGGACCCAAGACTCTCACAGAATTCAGTCAAGTTTGGTGAAAAAAAAACAAAATCATGGTTTGGGGTTACATTCAGTATAGGGGCGAGCGAGAGATCTGCAGAGTGGATGGCAACATCAACAGCCTGAGGTATGAGGACATTTGTGGTGCCCATTACATTACAAACCACAGGAGAGGGCAAATTCTTCAGCAGGATAGCGCTCCTTCTCATACTTCAGCCTTCACATCGAAGTTCCTGAAAGCAAAAAAGGTCAAGGTGCTCCAGGATTGGCCAGCCCAATCACCAGACATGAACATTATTGAGCATTATTGAGTAAGATGAAGGAGGAGGTATTGAAGATGAATCCAAAGAATCTTGATGAACTCTGGGAGTCCTGCAAGAACGCTTTCTTTGCCATTCCAGATGACTTTATTAATAAGTTATTTAAATCATTGCAGAGATGTATGGATGCAGTCCTCCAAGCTCATGGGAGTCATACACAATATTAATTATTTTTCCACTGCACCATGACTTTATATTATATACTGTACATTATTTCTGTAAAGTGACAAGACATTTGTCTAAGCAAAGTCAGACCTTACTGTCCTAATTAAATCATTAAAAACAAGGCATGGTCATATTGTATTTTGGTAAAATAAGCGTAATCTAGAGGCATTTGCCTTTCATATAAGCCACTTCTGATACCAAATGATCAACTAGAAGTTATTATTTGTTGTCCCTAAACTTGGATAGGCGACAAGACTTTTGTCAAGTAGTGTATAAATATATGAATGTGTACGATTGCTTTGTCTAAATGAGAAAAAATGATCAGAATATTGCCAAAATCCTATTCTAATGTAATTGTGCAAGTGTATTTAAGCTTAGTCAGTGACAACAGTGACTCTGCTGCTGCGTCTAGTGGCAGGCAATCAATAATCCCGTTTCCACAGCACACTCTACAGCACTGCTCAATAGAACTCTAACCGTGAGGTTCAGTTTCTGTGCTCAGTGTTTATCATGAATCCACTGCAGAATACAAATAGCATAGTGACATTTAGCAACAGTATTTCTTAGGTTTAAGAATACTTTTTGCAGATTACATTTTTAAATATTCGACTATTGATGAAAGTGAGCACATCAGGATGTCTGGAGTCAAAAAGTTGAGAATCAATACATTATCACTGAGGTATTTTTTGCAAATGAATACATTTGTAAGTTCCCACAGGAAGAATTAAGCTGTGAATGTGGCAGATGAGTCATACGTAGTGTCAATTTTGTTAACACTGCCTTTGAAAGCAATTAGACCAAGCTAACATCTTCAATTCCTAAAAGGAATAAACACCACCGCATTAAAACATTGCATCAGTGTTGCACTGCAACAGTAAGAAGGGCTCTTTGCAAACTCTCACAAGCAGTTGGGCAGAAATATGCAAGCAAACGTTTCACGATTGTGACAGGCGACGTGACCTCCACCTGGCCTTCAGCTCCGAGGGTTGCTGACAGAGATGGACAGATCTCATCTTTCTTCTCCCTTCTCGCTCGTGTAGCTGGCAAAGGCCTCAGATCACCGCTCGCTCACATTCTGGCTGGGAGCAGCGAGGCTAAGATCCACAATGTCAGCGAGCGGCATACCGCTGAGCAAATCTGCCTGAAAGCTGTGCTGTTCCTTTGCTCCCAGAGACATTGAAACATTCATTACGGGCAGAGAGCAAATTGAAAGGGCAGATTCCATCAGCCCGCGATGACAAACTTCACCCGGCTCACAACTCTAATAGAGACTCAACCCCCGAAACGCTTCGTAATCTCACATCGCAGTGCACGTGGGGTCACGCACACCGAAGTGTGGCGTTTGGCAAATAAGAGTCGCTTAATGAGAAAACCCCCAAGCGCCGAGATGCCAAGACTCCCAAGACGCATTCGAAGATCTGGCCTCATCTTCCCCAGCAACTCCTATGGTCACAGCGATGTTGAGGGAACAAACGTCTAAAAATAGCCTCCCTGCTGCCATTTATAGAAAGCGCAAAGCAGAGCCACATATCTATTTCTCTCATGATCGCGAACACTTCCCTTACAATTCTTTTGTCTTTCAACAATGCTGCCCCGAGCGCTAAAGATTTCCAGTCAGAGGAGCTTAATTTAATGTTGGAACGATTCTTTTCAATGAGCTGGCAGGACCAGGCTTCCATTCCCTTGACGTTTTCATGCATAGATTACATTTCGCTCGAGATCTGTGTCTTTATCAGCGTTGTCTTGTCAATATCTGCAACAAACGTCAAAGTGTGGATGCACATGATAAATCAAAGTCATTGAAATTTCATCATGTGTGTAAAACTTTCAAAATCAATGATGACAGTATTTCAAGGAGCAGGTTGCCAAGGCGACTGGCAGGTTTTCAGGGTTTTAGTGTTAGAATGTTTTTCAATGAAGTGTAAATTGAGCCTAAGTCAGATATCAACACAAGCCTTGATATCAACACAACCTTGCCTAACTTCATAGATGATCTATAAAAACCAACAGATTTGTAAAGGAATGTTATAGGAAAGTCAAAAGCATATGCCATTTTATGCCACATAAAAATAATAAATAATATTTACATCTCTGAATATGAGCAGATGCTTTCTTAACTGCCATTTTTACATTTCTGCTGTAGGTTTATTTGGTTACTGAGACAGAAGAGTGCAGCACATATTTACATACTCATCTAAATATTGCTCTCTGCAGCGTAGATGCCATCTGGATTATTAGTGTACTTCAAGCTGCAGTTCTTTGGAGTTCTTTGCAGTCTTTGTGCTTCATGTTAAAATGTGTTTTTTTTCTTATTACGATACTTTTGGAGTAGGGTTTCCAACATAAAACCTAGATATTTTACAGGAAATATTGTTTTGCATAATGTTAACAAAATTAAAAATGATATTGAAAATATATTAAAGAGGTTGACCAGAGTGTATTTTTAAGGCTTGGTTGTGTTTATGAGGTGCAAAATGTTGTGTGCTCATGCTTCATATGTAAAAAAAAAAAAAAAAAAAAAATCACGTTATTTTATCATGTATCTTACTTTAATTATATACTGCTACTCAGCTAACATGAAAACGACAATCATATTTCCTAGTTTTTCACAAAAGCCTGCCCTCAAGAGGCTCTGATTGGTCAGCTAACATAATGTGCTGTGATTCGCAGATCGGCTCCTCTTCACCAGGAATTATCTTTAATAGCACACACTTTGCCGTTGTGTAAATACAGTCAGTCAGTGTAACTGTTAGCTGTATCAGTTTGAGCTGAACCTCATACCTGCTCTCTAAAATAAAACCTGACAAGTGTTTATCACAGTGGTGGGCAAACTTTTTAGACCCAAGGACCACATCAAGTTTTGCAAACCAAGTGAAGGGCCACATGTCAAATCCTTCAAAAAATAACTTTTATTTATAGTGGCAGTATGCATGGAACATGTAATATCGGAGAGAAACGTTTCACATTAACACACATTTTTTAATAGTTATTATTGAGTCATATTTACAAGTCAAATTTATTTGCACTGCTATTTATATTTACTTATCAATCATCATAAAACAATAAAATAATCCCTTATTAAATATTATAATAATATTAATAATAATAATAATAATAATAATAATAATAATAATAATAATAATAATAATGTAATAATTTTTACAGTGGGGAATAGAAAAATTATTGTCTGATAGAAAAAAAAATCTCATATTAACACATTAAAAATAATGTTTGCGTGAAAAATGCCGACTTAGGTTGTAGTCTTTAAAAACAGCAATACTTTCTTGGCATATTAGACATACCGCTTTCTGTCCAATATTGGTGAAGAAGTATTTTGTTGTCCATTCTTCCTTAAACACACGACATTCAGAGTCAATTTATTTATTTTTGCCCGACTCATTTTCAGTCATTAACGGTCGAGTGCATTTTAGAGACACATAGAGAGACACTGCAGCGCTGCTAAAGATTGTGGGTGTTTACAGTGGTTTGATGGATAAATATGAATTTGTAGCTAAACTGTTAACGGTGCCAAAAAGCATTTCTTGTTGTTTACATTCTTGCTGCTACAAACTACCGTTAATGCTAGAAACTATGCATGTAATAGATCAATTTTAACAAATAAAAATACTCACAGGTTGCGACTCACAATCCACAGCTTCATCTATTATGGTTGGAAGTGTTGGTTGGAGTTTTTAGCCAAATCCAGCACTAAACTGGGAGAGATTCTGGAAGTTCTCCTTTGTCAAATGCTAGCTATATCGGTTTTATAATTCTCTGAAACATAATTAAAATTAACCTGTAAGCACTTTTCTCTTTGTGTCGTGTCCTTTGGAGCTCACATACAGAAACAAGAAGCTCTGTGGAAATAGCAGCATTTGAACGGCATTTTAGATTTCTCCGCTATAACATTACAGAGCCTTTGGCCACGCCCCTTAGCTGCGCAGGGTGTATGCGTGTAGCTTGAAGCGTTTATGATCTCATTAATGCGGATGTATTTATTTGTAGTCCCCAAACCTCGTTCACTGTAGGCTTCGCTAAGCTAACTTTGTAAAAGCCAATGTCTCCTTTTGAGCGTATTACATTCAGAGATGTGGTTTATGTTCACACAGCTACATTACACATCAACTAAAGTTTAAAATATGGCATTGTAGTGGACCACCCCTTTAAAAAAATAATCCACCAGCCTCACTTGTTAATTTAAATTCCTAAATCTCTGAATCACTGCACTGACAGTGTCTTCTCTAAGTAGGCTAGAAAATTATCTGTAAATTTCTGGAAACATTATGTGAATTAACTTTTTAACTGCCCCACCAAGAAAAAATAATTCCTTATGTCGCTAGTTAACACACTCAATGCATTTTTTTTCAACACATCCAATAATTGCTAAAATATCAACCTCTATTAAATGGTTGATATGTCGGTTTATGATAAAAGCACCGGAATCAATATATACACTATGAAAAATCAGAAAATATGTAGTGTAAGACCTATTTATTTAAAAACATAATCAAAATAAAACATTGTATACAAAATCATCTTTATTTTTTGAAGTACGTCATAAAATATTTCAGATTCTCATTTAACATATTTTCTTATTTGTTTTTCACAATAAAACCAAAATCAAGTGTAGTAGTAAAACAGGATTATGTTTGTTAGATTTTTTTTGTAAACAATGCTGTGTGGTGTAAACTATTATTTAAAACGGTAATTCTTTAAATGACAAACCGTCATTATTTAAAACAGTCAAAATATTGTCAACAATTTGGTAGAGCAGGCAGTTAAAGGGTGGAAATGTAAGGTAATTTATGGGAATTAATATTAAATTTGGGGAAATTCATTGCTGAGGGATGATGTTACACTAAAGACTGACTGAAATTTAGCTTTTTCATCACAGAAATACATGATATTTTATGGTATAATAAAACCATAAAAATCATACAGTTTTGTTCTGTATTTGATCAAATAAATGCAGGCTTTATAAAGATACTTTTCAAAAAAATAAAAATAGTAAAGTGTACACACTTTTTTTACCATTGCTGTTCTTAAGTATGATAATAAAAAGCGATCAATAGCTATGTTTCCATGCAAAAATGTGAATTAACTTTATGCGAAAAACTGGATTATCGCATAAATGATGTGCAAATAAAGTAGCGTTTCCATCCAATGAGTCAAAGCAAACAAAATCGTCACTTCCTGATAAACTGGCGCCAAATACCAATAGTAAAATGGAATTTGCTGCAGTCGGAGAAGCTTTTCTTCATTTAATAAATGACTTGTGCCTCACAATCCTGACACGCAGTGAACGAGCGGTGGCATTTGAAGGCGTGAGATTTGGAGGTCATTAATAATACAATAACACTAACAGTGTTGGGAGTAATGAGTTACAAAAGTAATATATTACAGTAACGTATTACATTTTCCTGTAACGCAGTAGTGTAAGGCATTACTAATTCATTTTCAGTAATATTTTACTTGGTACATGTTCAGTAACGCATGCGTTACAACAAACTTTTCGCCGGCAAGACATTAACAAATAATAAATACCGCAGTTCTATATCCTGTTCGTGGTGAGTGAACATACGCGTGTGTTGTCATTAATCTCCCTCTGGCAATTGGAACTTTTTACTTTGAACGCAGAATGATTTTAGCCTTTGAGCTCGAGGTCCGGGGCTATTGGCTCAGCCCGGTTCGCAGTAACTTTAAGCCCTAACAAGCAGCGGAAAAGCGGCAAATAGATAAAAATGGCAGAAGACAGTAACTACATTCCCGAGATGGAGGTACGTGCATGGCGTTGTTTCACTGACAAATACCGTAGGCGCAGTATTACAAGTCGAGAGCGCATTCATGTAAGACGAGCGAACGCGCCAGTTTCCTCTGTCCGTGGACTAAACTCCTCGCGTGCACTCAAAACACAGGCTGCTCACGTGCGAATGATCTGCTCTCGCCCAGTCAGATGATGCAGACTCACAATTTGTGTCTTGTGTTTCCTCCTCTTTTCGTGCTTTTGCTCTCCAGAGATCCTCCTGTTAAATTGTTATCCCAAGAATGTTGATATGGTTTATATATTGCTACACTATTTACCTACAGGTATTTTCTAGAGGTAAATTCTATAATACTAGTGTTTTTGAGTGTTAGGTCCAGTATACTGCCTATGTTTTAGGCTAGTATTATGTAGAAACTTGTTAATGAATACTTCAGCATTCTGTAGTTTTAAGAATAGTGAACTCATAAAATTAACTATAATGTGTAGTTTTACTACAGTAAAATGTGGTGAATTGTAGTAAAATATACCCTATATTGTAAAAATAAAACAAACTACAGCACTGGGTCATTTGTTTATATTACACTTGTTGTGTTACCATAGCATCTATAGTATTACATATACATATATAAAGCCAAAAATGTTATGGTTTATTAGATTAAAAAGTCTATTTTAGCATTTTGGTTATTGTTAATAAATAGTGCACCAATATAAATCATATCAAAAAGCACAAAAGGAAGAGGGAACACAAGACACAAATTGTGAGTCTGCATATAATCTCACTGAGCGAGTGTACTGAGAGCGCTCAAGAAAATTTGTGCGTGAGCAGTGCATATTTGAGAGAACGTGAGAAAATTTGCACACCAGCAGCGTATATTTGAGAGCTCGCAAGCAGTTTTGTCCACAAACAGAGGAAATCGGTGCACGAGCATTATATTGAGAAAGCTATGTTCATCATGCTCACTTTGTGCATGACAGTTTTGTGTTGTGAGCCACTTGAATTTAAAGTGAATACAATAATGGCAACAGTAAGAAGAGAAAAGAAATCTTCATCTTGTCATGGCATTGGAGTTTACATAGAGGCCTGTTGTGTCTAATATGAATATAGTCAAGCTATTCACAGATATTGCCAGATAACCACTTTACTTTTGACAGATCATTTGTGAATCTGACTGTTGTCCTTTCTTGCATTGTCTTGAGCCTTCACGTTGCCAATTATATACTATATTGTTAGTAGCCTGGATAGGTCACAGTCATTCTGCTACATCATATCGCTTTCTACTGGATGTAAAATGCTCTGCAGTACATTTGGTTGTTTTAGAATGTAAAGTTCTAATTCTGTAGTTATTTTGGTGAAAGTAACTAAAAAGTAATATAAGAGTAATGTAACATATTACAATTTTGAGATAATATTGTAATGTAAGGGATTACTTTTAAATAACAGTAACAAGTAATCTGTAATGTGTTACAGTTTGGAAGTAACTTGCACAACACTGAACACTAATACTGAAATGGTTAAGGCGTTTTAGAATGATCAAAACAACAATTGAGATTACATTTTTACCATCACATGATCTCTTAAAACAAAATCACATGACCTTTTTTAATGCACATACTGGAATTTATTCGCTAAAAGTGTTTTTCATTGTAGTTTATGCGCATCTTTTCTTATCGAATAAAAAGTTTATCCTACTCGGTTATTTTTATTCAAAATGCGCATAAAAATAGGTGGATGGAAACATAGCTAATGAAATAGAACAAGCTTTCAGGATTTTTGGATTACTGGCTGGCTAGCTACAGCACAAATACACAGTTAACTCTATTGATAACATATATATCCACAATGTGGTGTGGTTCACATAAGTAACATCAAAACCTACTTGAATTGATTCAATATTTACACTCAAATGCATCAGGAAATCATGCAGCCTTATGTCCAGCTCTGTCGTGTGCTAGTAGGCCTAACGTACAGCACTACTACGATTACACCTTTTAATGCTTTTCACATTACAGCATGTGATTATAACCCTGTATTAAAAAAAACAAACAAACAAAAAAACAGATGACTGCATGAATTAAAAGCTGCAGCCCTGTCTGGGATGCTTTTTGGTGTGGCGCCCTGCCATGGCAGAATAAATGTAGCGGAAACACTGTCTATGCATCACCTGGTGCTGTGCAGTTCTTCTCCTCCGTCTCGTTGTCTCCCACTGTGGCCATGAGCCTTCGACCCAATCGATCGCTGGGAGAAGCAAATCCCTCCTGCATAACCAGGCCATGACCTGTGGATAAATACATATGCATATAGGAGTTACTTAAAACTTAGACCTTGAAATCTGCATGAAAAGTGAATTGCATGGTGTCAATGTTAGTATATTGTCATATCAATGTAATTTGAGGTCTTTTATAGGTTCAGCATGTCATCTTGCATTGCATTTCACATCAAGTACTCGAACGCTCATTATCATCAAGGGATGGTTTACAACTTGGAGCTAATTAGCTAAATTACTTGTCAGTTAGGCTTGGGGTTGGTTTGTGATACTGCAGCCTTCGTCTGCTGGGCTTTCTGAATCAAATTTCCTGCAGGAAGTGCATTGTATCATGTTAAAGAACCACAGGGGTATTTATTTTTAGAAAAAAATAATAAGAAAAAAATCGCGTGTGAAGACTCAGCCATGCATACTTCCCTAACAGCTAGAGCTTGAATTAGGATTTGATGTCTCATATATTTTGCCTGCGAGTCTATGCTTCAGCCGTTGCTTTCAGCACACATCACTTTTTCATGAGTATATGCAGCGGGCTCCAAAAACAGGATAATCACATTTATCTTGTTATGAAACTATGCATGGCAGACATTTAGCGGAACATATTTACGGGACAGTTGGCATTAGAGCTGAAAATCATTGAACACATTGTGTTTATTCATGTTATTAAAAGAAAGTGTTCATCCAGCAATGAAAACTGACAGAAATTGTGCCTTTTTCTGTGTAGCATGAAAGAAAGCACAACACAGAATGACTAGGCAGCTGTAGTCATTAGTCGAGTTGACAATTTGCTGTATTTTGTAGGATTTTCATGACATTTAACTCTATAGACACATGGGCATCTGGATTATCTCACCAATGTCATCTGATAACTGTATGAATAAAAATAAATATAAAATAAATTTGAGTTTCCAGTGTGTGGATTTCATTATTAGTATGTAATATTAAAATAATCGAAGTAATGCACAAGTGATCTCCTGTTCTGTGATTGATTATTTCAAACTCTGTGCAAAAAGAGCCTCATGATCACGTCTGCAACTATTACATGTAAGTCTGTTCATTCATAAACTATGCGTGAAGTGTATTTTTGTGTGAACTATTTAATATATCTGCATAGTTGTCCAAATGAATTTTCCTCTGAGTGTTTTATAATGGACGCGCACCCATACAGGAGGATCTAGCGAGGCTCAATGGTGAACCTGATGAAGACCATGTAGGTCGAAACGTTATATTAAGAAAAAGCATTGAGAGCTAAAAGTGGCAGTGTGCCGTTTCTCTTTTAATCTTTTGCCACTGTGTTTGTTTTCGATCGAGCACCTGCCTTTCAGAATCGTAAATGTGCGCACATTTCTGTTCAATGGTGTTTCTGCCATACAATGTAAAATAAACTTGCATATGAGCTTCAGACGTGCTCTGGCGGAGCTGTTCACCGTTTCTGTGATCTTCCAATAATATCTAGCTGCAAAACTCAACCGCCAGCAGATCGATGCATTTCAACAGATTTAACGCCCCATTCACACGGGGCGTCAGCGTCAACGCTTCCCATTCACTTTGGGTGAGGTCAGGCGTTGCCGAACTGTATTGTGGTTACGTTGACACTGCTTCAGTGGCGTTGCTCGCTGCAGAAGTTGAGAATTTCTCAACTTTTCAAGCGCCAATGGACACGTCAGCCTATCAGATCATGCAAACACAGCAGCTCAGACAGTAGGCGATTGCGGACTAATTTTATTGGCTGACGTTGCTACTGTATGACGATCGTGTCAACCCCAACTTCAGACACGCCCTCTGTCAAGTGTTGATGCTGAAGCCCCGTGTGAATCGGGTGGTGTTTTACGCCCCACGCCCTCGCCTATAAATATATATATATATATATATATATATATATATATATATATATATATATATATATATATATATACATACACACACACACACACACACACACATGTATATATATATATATATATATATATATATATATATATATATATATATATATATATATATATATATATATACACACACACACATGTATGTATATACAAATATATATATATACAAATACATATATGTATGTGTGTATGTGTGTATATATATATATATATATATATATATATATATATATATATATATATGTATATATGTATATATGTATATATGTATATATATATATATATATATATATATATATATATATATATATATATATATATATATATATATATATATATATATATACACACACACACACACATGTATGTATATACAAATATATATATATACAAATACATATATGTATGTGTGTATGTGTGTATATATATATATATATATATATATATATATATATATATATATATATATGTATATATGTATATATGTATATATGTATATATATATATATATATATATATATATATATATATATATGTATATATGTATATATATATATATATATATATATATATATATATATATATATATATATATATATATATATATATATATATATATATATATATATATATATATAGATATATAGATATATAGATAGATGCAATCAGAATTATTCAACCCCCTGATTTATTAGCCCTCGTTTTTCCCCAATTTCTGTTTAACGGAAAGAAAATTTTTTCAACACATTTCTAAACATAATAGTTTTAATAACTCATCTCTAATAACTAATTTATTTCATCTTTGCCATGATGACAGTAAATAATATTTTACTAGATATTTTTCAAGACACTTCTATACAGCTTAAAGTGACGTTTAAAGGCTTAACTAGGTTAATTAGGTTAACTAGGCAAGTTAGGGTAATTAGGCAAGTTATTGTATAATGATGGTTTGTTCTGTATACTATTGAAAAAATATATAGCTTAAAAGGGCTAATAATTTTGACCTTAAAATGGGTTTTTAAAAAATTAAAAACTGCTTTTAATCTAGCCTAAATAAAACAAATAAGACTTTCTCCAGAAGAAAAAATATTATCAGACATACTGTGAAAATTTCCTTGTTCTGTTAAACATCATTTGGGAAATATTTAAAAAAGAAAAAAAAAATCAAAGGGGGTTAAATAATTCTGACTTCAACTGTATATATATATATATATATATATATATATATATATATATGTATATATATATATATATATATATATATATATATATATATATATATATATATATATATATATATATATATATATATATATGTATATATATATATATATATATATATATATGTATGTGTATATATATATATATATATATATATATATATATATATATATATATATATATATATATATATATGTATGTATATATATATATATATATATATATATATATATATATATATATATATATATATATATGTATGTATATATATATATATATATATATATATATATATATATATATATATATATATATATATATATATAAATAATTAAATTTACATAAAAAATTTTTTTTTATAAAATGCTGATAATAATTAATAGAAGGCACAACAAATGTAAAATATTTGTTAATAAATAAAGGTTTAAATGAGCATCTCATACAAACATTTTAGAGAAAAAGTCAGACAGGTGGGCCTTCAAAAACTGATCAGAGAAAGAAGTGGGCCCCAAAGTGAAAATGGTTGAGAATCCCCATCTTATGTGATGCTTATTTCGCAACAGAACCTAGTGAACATCCAAAACACTATGTCCTGTGCTGAATTGTTCATTGTATATGTGAACATTTGATGATTTTTCATCACCTGAGACCTCATTAACTTCTACAATGTGTCTACAAGGTGTCAAAACACCACCAGGAATTCCTCGGGTACACTCACGGTTTCAAACACCTGTATTTAAGTGTAACAAAGACTATAGAATATACAAGATGTGTCACTCGTATAGTTTTGTTAGGGAAAATAAAACAGTGAATGTGGATGCTCTAGGGCAGGGGTTCTCAATCTCAGTCCTGGCGGTCCAGTGTCCTGCAGATTTTAGCTCCAACACACATTTAAGGATGTTTCTAGAAAGCCTATTAAGAGCTTGATTAGCTAGACCAGGTGTATCTGATTGGGGTGGGAGCTAAAATCTGAAGGTCAAATAGGGAAATAAATCCCGCCTTTTAATAAAGGATCCAATCATCAATCACTACAGACTTGATCTGATTCATTTATTTCGAACAGAAATATCATACATGAAAACTCTTTAACAAAAAAATACATTTCAACATGGTCTAAATGGAGCGGGATGAAGCACAAGCTTATTATTTTCCCACCCCATTACCACACACACATCATTCATCTATTACTTTAATCTCTTCTTTTTACATGAGACATATGAGCTTTGCATGAGACATATTTTATCCTTGTGGCATCTTTGACATATATGTTCGATTCCATTTGTACATTTACATTTCATAACATAGACTAAAAAATACATTGAATTGCAAACAGCCATTACTGTAATTGAAATGTATTTCTAGCTTTAAACATAAATTGTGCCGTTTTAAATTTAACCAAATCATTGAACTTAAGTAACTTCAATTTAAAAAAAATAAAGGATTTGTATGCTCCAAATACCCCACCTTTTCTATCAGTCTAATTACTTTTTTTCTGCACTGTACATAAGAATCGTAAGTTAAGAGTTATATGTATTCCCCCAAATTTCAACACCATAACTCATATATGGCAACATAAGTGTGTTATATAATACATTAATTTATTGTCTAGGATAAATCTTGCTTTATACACTATTGCTACAGTTTTTACTAATTTTGATATCACATTATTTATTTGTGGTTTTCAACTAATTTAATGATCCAATACAACACCGAGAAACTTAATTGCATTTATTCTTTCTATATCTTCATCATCAGTTTTTAAATCTATATTATGACTACCTTTTAATTTCCCAAATAACATAACCTTTGTTTTACTTATATTTAATGACAATTTGTTTACGTCAAACCACAATTTCAATTGATTAATTTCTGTTTTAATCAACTACATAAGTTTTGGTAAATTATCCCCAGAACTAAAAGATATTTGTATCATCTGCAAATAAAATAAACTTAAACAACTCCGATATCTTACACATATCATTAATGTAAATTATAAACAATATTGGAGCTAAAACTGATCCTTGTGATATGCCACAATTTACTGTTAGATATGAAGATTTATGGTTTCCAATTTCCACGAACTGTTGCCTATTTTTTAAATAACTGCTTATCCAATCCAAGGTTACTCCTCTAATATCATACCTTTCTAAATTATTTACCAATATATTATGATTTATTGTATCAAATACCTTCTTTAAATCTATAAAAATTCCAACTACCTTCTTATTATCTATTTTATTAGTTCCTCAATCATTTCTGTTAATGCCAGAGATGTTGATCTATTTTTCCTGAACCCATATTGCTCACCAGCTAAAAGTTTATGCATTTCTACTGTATGTAAATATTAAGCCTTTCAACAAAGAGTTTTTCCAAAATATTTGAAAACAGAGATAGTATAGAAACTAGCCAATAATTTGTAAAGTATTGTTTATCTCCAGATTTATAAAGTGGAATTAATGTTGCAATTTTCATTTTATTTGGAAATTTACCAGATTGGAAAGATGTATTACAAATACAGTATAGATCAGTGGTTCTACAATGTCTTCAACCACTTTCTTAATTAAATTCATATCGATATTATTCCAATCCATGGACGATTCTCCAGAGAAGGGGCTCGGTGTAGCTATTAGTTCTTTACGCCTGTTTTTACAGCTTCACTGTTATGAATCCTCTGGGGTCAACAAACACATTGGAATCTCAATGAATATTTTCTCACAGACATGAGAAAAAATATCCACTTTTAAATGAACCAATTGAAAACAAATGTTGTCTGGTTTTGTAATCCATATGAAACTAATTAGAAGGTCATTTTTGTTGCTTTATTGTTATGAATCCTCTGGGGTCAACAAACACATTGGAATCTCAATGAATACTTTTCCTCACAGACATGAAAAAATACCTACTTTTAAATGAACCAACTGAAATGTTCTCTGGTTTTGTAATCTGTATGAAACTAACAGAAGGTCATCTGAAGCTACTGTATCTGCCCTTCATTATTTATATGCAAACACTTTAACGGCCACAAACTTGAAAACAAAAAGGTCATTTTGGGAGGAGATTTGCCATCAGGAATAAGTTGGAAGTTACCTCAAAAGACCGGCATTGTATTATGCAGAGGATGTTAGCTATTGTTTAACATTTAAGTTAGTGATTATTATGGTAGTTAAATCGTTAATTCACCAAATGACATCTGAATGTGTTCATAAAACAGTCATAAAAAAGGGTTGGTGCTCTCTTTTGTTCTCTTTAGGTGTGCATGAGCATTAGCTTGGGCAGCCTGAAAAAAATTATCCTAAAGTTTATAATCAAAATTAATTAGGTAGATGTTCATTTTTATTAGCAATTCAAAATCTGAAAATTAATCATAAGCTTGAAAAAAGTTTTGGAAAATTGATGTTTTCTTGTTAAAAAAGATAGGAGCTGCACATGCATATCTGAGATGCACAGGGTGAAGTGAAGTTTGTGTGTAAACACATTTCGAGAGGATCACGTGCTTATGATTCTTCTCAGCTATTCCAGCATTATCCCATGATCGATTATCCAATCAGACGACTCCTAACTCACTATAAATAACCAGAGTTTTCTTATCTCAATATCTTTGTCTTGAAGAAAACCCCCACCCACCTCTATTTTCCCTCCTTTTTAGATGGGCGACACGGCGGCCCAGCGACTACTGTGGCCTCACAGCAAGAATGCCACTGGTTTAAGTCCCTACTAAACCAGAAGACATTTCTGTGTGGAGTTTTGCTTGTTCTCCCCATGCTCGCGTGAGTTTTCCCCGGGTTCCCCGGTTTCCTCCCACAGTCCAAATACCACGCACCCCAAGTAAATTGAACACACAAAATTAATACCATAGTCAAGCTAAGAAAACACTTCTCTCCTCAGTCATCCATTTCCATCATTCAGCTAGAATAAGCCGGGGGAGTTTATCGAGATCTACCTGAGCTCAAACTCCCCTCTCGCCCTGCAAATGGGAGGGAGCCCAGGGCTTGAGGATCTTACAAGCTCAGGGCTCTTTCCCGGGACAGCATGCCAAACAAGCTTTTATTATCAATCATCAGCTAAGCGTGAACTTTTGAAATGACTTTAAAGAGATAGTTCGTTCAACAATGAAAATTTCATCATCATTTACACACCCTTTACTTATTCCAAACCTGATTGAGGTTCTTCCTTCTGTTGAAGCCAAAAGAAGATACTTTAAAGAAAGCTGGAAGCCTGTAACCACTGATGTCCCTACTATGGAAGTCAATAGTTACAGGTTTCCATCTTTTATTGTGTTCAACAGCATAAAGAAGCTCAAATAGGTTTGGAACCCCTTGAAGGGGAGTAAATTTTAATTTTGGGTAGAACTATACTTTTAAAGGGACTTTCTCTGCAACACTGACTTTGCAGAGAAAACATGATATGTTTGAGCATTCTGTACTTTTATGGTCACATCTTGTGATATGTACTGCTTTTGGTTTGTTTAGATGCCTCTGGTCCACAATGCACTTGTACTTTCAGTTGAACTGCACAAGAGTTTATTTGCAGAAAACAAGGATTTTCAGTCCTCTTTCTTGATGCACAACAAGGTTCATATGAGTTCACAGTAATTCAAATGAACCAAACAAACAGTGCAATAGAAAAAGAACAATCTGAACAAATTCTTCAAACAAACCATACTTCCAGAACAATTTATTATTTATTATTATTTAAACTAAATCAAACTCTAAAACAAGCAGATCTGGTTTTCTTTGTTTTTGGTCATGCTGTTTTTATTGCATGCAGCCAGCAATGTAATCCGATTCATAAATGAACAAGGTGCAGAATCATTTAAATATGAATCCATGAAACTATGATTAGTCATTTGATTAAATGAATCAGTTACTTTATTATATGTACAACTCAAAGAGGAGAATTTTAAGTGTAAAATGTGCCATGTTGAATTTCACAACATTTTAAATCTAATTTGAATTCAAGCACAATTACTCTGAAAACTTTAGGTTTCCAAAACAGTGTTTAGAAACAAATTTGTTTGTGAAACACAAAAAAAAAAAAAAAACCACAAACAATCAAAACAAAAACAACCGTGATTCACCAAAAATGTCCCAAATTTAATTATTAACATAAAACCATGCACTCGAAGTGGCTTAATAAACACATTTCATTTAAACCACATACAACAACAATCATGACCTGATTGACTCGAGGTGTATACTACCTGACAAAAGTCTTCTCGCCCATCCAAGTTTTAGGAACAATAAATGATAAGTTGAATTCTAGCTGAACATTTGGTGGCAGAAGTGGCTTATATAAAAGTCAAAGGCCTCTAGATTACGCTTATTTTACCAAAATAAAAGAGGATCATGCCTTGATTTTTAATTATTTATTTAAGACAGTATAGGTCTGACTTTGCTTTGACGAATGTCTTGTCACTTAACAGAAATAATGTACAGTATAGAATATAAAGCCATGGTGCAGTGGAAAAACAAAAAAAAAAAGTTATATTGTGTATGATTCCCATGAGCTTGGACGACTGCATCCATACATCTCTGCAATGACTCAAATAACTTATTAATAAAGTCATCTAGATCGGCAAAGAAAGCGTTCTTGCAGGACTCCCAGAGTTCATCAGGATTCGCTGGATTTATCTTCAATGCCTTCTTCATCTTTCCCCAGACATGCTCAATAATGTTCATGTCTGGTGACTGGGTTGGCCAATCCCGAAGCACCCTGACCTTTTTGCTTTCAGGAACTTTGATGGGAAGGCTGAAGTATAAGAAGGGGTGCTATCCTGCTGAAGAATTTGACCTCTCCTGTGGTTTGTAATGTAACGGGCAGTACAAATGTATTGATACCTCAGGCAATTGATGTTGCCATCCACTCTGCAGATCTCTCGCACACCCCCATATTGAATGTAACCCCAAACCATGACTTTTCTTCACCAAACTTGACTGATTTCTGTGTGAATCTTGGGTCCATGCGGGTTCCGAATCCTTCTGCAGTATTTGTGATGATTGGGATGCAGTTCAACAGATGATTTATCTGAAAAATCTACCTTCTGCCACTTTTCCAAATTATCAACTAGAAGTCAAGTTATTATTTGTTGCTCTTACAACTGGGATTGACGACAAGACTTTTGTCAGGTAGTGTAGTTTCTCTAAAACACCCCCGATATTACATGTGAGTAATGAGAAGTCTGTAGTTAAAGTGTATTTAAATGGTGTTAATTGTGTTTGAACTGGTTTTAAGAATAGCACATTTTGCATTGCTTTAGGAACTGGCAAGAGGGCTAGAGAGTGTATGTGGTGAGACAAAAGTTGTATGAAAAGCCTGTACAGAGATGGTTTGGGCATATTTTATCCAAACAACTAACCTTGTCATTTAGAACACGCCAAATTTACTAACGTTACATCAAGAAAGACATACATAAAAAAAATGACCCATGTGCGTACACTCACCGGCCACTTTATTAGGTACACCTGTCCAACTGCTCGGTATTGCACATTTCTAATAATCCAATCACAGGGCAGGAACTCGATGCATTTAGACATGTGGACATGGTCAAGACGATCTGCTGCAGTTCAAACCGAGCATCAGAATGGGGAAGAAAGGTGATTTAATTGACTTTGAACGTGGCATGGTTGTTGGTGCCAGATAGTCTGGTCTGAGTATTTCAGAAACTGCTGATCTACTGTGATTTTCACACACAACTATCTTTAGTGTTTCCAAAAAAAGAGAAAATATCCAGCGAGCAGCAGTGGACGCAAAAGCCTTGTTAATGCCAGAGGTCAGAGAAGAATGGTCAGACTGGTTTGAGCTGATAGAAAGGCAACAGTAACTCAAATAGCCACTCGCTAGAACCAAGGTATGCAGAAGAGCATCTCTGACCACACAACACCTTACAGCAGCAGAAGACCACACCGGGTGCGACTCCTGTCAGCTAAGAACAGGAAGCAGAGGCTACAATTCACACAGGCTCACCAAAATTGGACAATAGAAAATTGGAAAAATGTTGACTGGTCTGATTTCTGCTGTGACATTCTGATGGTAGGGTCAGAATTTGGCTTCAACAACATGAAAGCATGGATCCATCCTGCATTGTATCAACGATTCAGGCTGGTGGTGGTGGTGTAATGGTGTGGGGGATATTTTCTTGGCACACTTGGCGTCCATTAATACCAATTGAGCATTATGTCAACGCCACAGCCTACCTGAGTATTGTTGCTGACCATGTCCATCCCTTTATGACCACAGTGTGCCCATCTTCTGATGGCTACTTCCAGCAGGATAACGCGCCATTTCATGAAGTGCGAATTATTTCAGACTGTTTTCTTGAACCTGCGTGATGCTTTCATGTCAATATGGACCAAAATCTCTGAAGAATATTTCCAGTACCTTGTTGAATCTATCCCACGAAGGATTAAGGCAGTTCTGAAGGCAAAAACAGGTCTAACACAGTACTAGTAAGGTGTACCTAATAAAGTGGCTGCAATAAAAATAAATCTACTGCATGCACATATAAAATGTTTTCATTATTTGCAAAACGATGATTTCATTCTGAGATCGAATTATCCCCATATAGTGCACTTCTACTAGACATTTCTGATTCTAATAATGCCCCGTGAAGTACATTAGAAATAGCCAGACAAAGTGAAAAAAAAAAAACACACACTCACTAAAATGTACTGCAGCAAAACCTGTCAAAATATTCCAACTGCTCCTAAATCAAGAACAGAATGACCCACTTACAGCTTATGAGCAGCGGAGGAAAAAAAGAGCCCGTAAAGTTGTATAACGAAGAGTCACAGAAGGAGGACAGGATAATGAACTCGGCAGACGTAAAAGTTCATTAAGCAGCATTTTCTGCCCACACCAGCTCTCGGTGGAGGATGATGAGAAGGTGCAAGAGGAACGAGATTCGGGAAGCTGGCCCGTGTTAGGTGTGAGGTTCTGTAATCACAGCGTGAGTGCACACCAGATGGACTCCTGACAGGCTTATCAGATATGCCAGCATCCGCAGAGCCATTAAGCAGAAAGCACATATTCAGCATCCTCATCATTACAATATCATGTGCAGGTAATCCCTTAAGCCGCTTGTAATTTTGGCATAATTAAACTCAACTGCACCCACCAGTATTGCTCAGCCAGACGGCAATGCTGTACACTTAGGAGACGACGAGAGTAAAGTGGAAGAGCGTGATGCAAAATCCCCTGTAATGAGACAGTCATTTGTATTGGAGATGTGCTTGGAGCGCCTGTTTGATCTATGCTCGGTTTAGAATAACCTATGGTCTTTGTAGAAACATGCATGCATTGCAAAACATGTTAACCTGAATAACAGCAAGGGGTTAATATCCGTAATATACAGTTTAATTCAGAATTAATAGCCCCCTTGGATACTAGTATACAGCCAAATGTGCCATTTAAAGACTAAACTAGGTCAATTAGCTTAATTAGGCAAGTCATTGTATAACAGTAGTTTGTTCTCTAGACAATCGGGAAAAAAATATTGCTTAAGAGGGCTAATATATTGCTTAAGAGTGATATGCCACAGCCATATCACCCTGCAGCCCAAGACCGGTTACTCACTTAAACTAAGCAGGGATGAGCCTGGTCAGTACCTAGATGGGAGACCACATGGGAAAACTAGGTTGCTGTTGGAAGTGGTGTTAGTGAGGCCGGCAGGGGGCACTCAACCTGTGGTCTGTGTGAGTCATAATGCCCCAGTAAAGTAAAGGGGAAACACTATATTGTCAGTGAGCGCCATCTTTTGATAAGACATTAAACTGAGGTCCTGACTCTCTGTGGTCATTAAAAATCCCATGGCACTTCTCGTAAAGAGAAGGGGTTTAACCCCGGTTTCCTGGCCAAATTCCCTCCATTGGCCCTTACCGATCATGACCTGCCAATCATCCCCATCCACTGAATTAGCTGTATCACGGTCTTTCCACCCCACCAATAGCCGGTGTGTGGTGCGCGCACTGGCGCCGTTGTCCTGTGGCTGCCGTCGCATCATCCAAGTCAAATGCGCTATATAAATATGCATTACTTGCTTACTAATAAAATATAGTTGAAGTCAGAATTATTAGCCCCCCCGTTTATTTTTTTCCCCAATTTCTATTTAACGGAGAGCAGATTTTTTCAACACATTTCTAAACATAATAGCTTTAATAACTCATTTCTAATAACTGATTTATTTTATCTTTGCCATGATGACAGTAAATAATATTTGACTAGATATTTTTCAAGACACTTCTATACAGCTTAAAGTGACATTTAAAGGCTTAACTAGGTTAATTAGGTTAACTAGGCAAGTTAGGGTAATTAGCCAAGTCATTGTTTAATGATGGTTTGTTCTGTAGACAATCGAAAAAAAAAATATACACTGTACAAAATTTGACCTTAAATTCACAGTAAATTACTGGCTAATAATTGCATTATAGCTTAAAGGGGCTAATAATTTTGACCTTAAAATGGCTTTCAAAAAACTTAAAACTGCTTTTATTCTAGCCGAAATAACAAATAAGACTTTCTTCAGAAGAAAAAAAAATATTATCAGACATACTGTGAAAATTTCCTTGCTCTGTTAAACATCATTTGGGAAATATTTAAAAAAGAAAATTAATTGGGGCTAATAATTCTGACTTCAACTGTGTGTGTGTGTGTGTGTGTGTGTGTGTGTGTGTGTGTGTGTGTGTGTGTGTGTGTGTGTGTGTATGTATATATATATATATATATATATATATATATATATATATATATATATATATATATATATATATATATATATATATATATATATATATATGCACGCACACACTGCATCCGGAAAGTATTCATAGCGCTTCCCTTTTCCCACATTTTTTTATGTTACAGTTTTATTCCAAAATGAATTAAATTCATTTATTTTCTCAAAACTCTACTCACAATGCCCCATAATGACAATACGAAAAAATATTTTTGGAAATTGTTGCAAATTTTTTAAAAATTAAAAACATGAAAAAAAAGAAAAAAAAAAGAAAAAAAAAAATCACATGTACATAAGTATTTAAAGTCTTTGCCGTGAAGCTCTAAATTGAGCTCTGGTACATTCTGATCATTCTTGAGATGTTTCAGCAGCTTAATTTATCACCTGTGGTGAATTCAGTTGATTGGACATGATTTGAAAAGGCATACACCTGTCTATATAAGGTCCCAGGGTTGATAGTGCATGTCAAAGCACAAACCAAGCATAAAGACAAAAGTATTATCTGTAGACCTCCGAGACAGGACTGTCTCAAGGCACAATGCTGGGGAAGATTACAGAAAAATTTCTGCTGCTCTGAAAGTTCCAGTAAGCACAGTGGCCTCCATCATCCGTAAGTGGAAGATGTTTGGAACCACCAGGACTCTTCCTAGAGCTGGCCGGCCATCTAAGCTGAGTAATCGGGGGAGAAGGGCCTAGTCAGGGAGATGATCAATAACCCGATGGTCACTCTGTCTAAGCTCCAGAATTCTTCTGTAGAGAGATTAGAACCTTACAGAATGACAACCATCTGTGCAGCAATTCACTAATCAGGCCTGTGTGGTAGAGTGGCCAGACGAAAACCACTCTCAGACCATAAGAAACAAAACTCTCTGGTCTGATGAGGCTAAAATTGAACTCTTTGGAGTGAATGCCAGGCTATACGTTTGGAGAAAACTAGGCACCTCTCATCACCAGGCTAATACCATCCCTACAGTGAAGCATGGTGGTGGCAGCATCATGCTGTGGGGATGATTTTCAGCAGCAGGAACTGGAAGACTAGTCAGGATAGAGGGAAAGATGAATGCAGCAATGTACAGAGACATCCTGAATGAAAACCTGCTTCAGAGTGCTCTTGACCTCAGACTGGGGCGACGGTTCATCTTCCAGCAGTGGACAACAACTCTGTGATTGTCCTTGAGCGGTCCAGCCAGAGCCCAGATATAAATCCTATTAAACATCTCTAGAGGGATCTGAAAATGGCTGTACACTGTGACTTCCCATCCAACCTGATTGAGCTTGAGAGGTACTGCAAAGAGGAATGGGCAAAAATTCCCAAAGACAGGTGTGCCAAGCTTGTGGCATCATATTCAATAAGACTTGAGGCTGTAATTGCTGCCAAAGGTGCATCAACAAAGTATTTTTCAGGTTTTTTTTTTTTTTCATTTTTAATAAATTTGCAACAATTTCAAAAACTCTTTTTTCACATTGTCATTATGGGGTATTGTGTGTAGAATTTTGAGCAAGTAAATGAATTTAATCCATTTTGGAATAAAGCTTTAACATAAAAAAATGTGGAAAAAGTGAAGCGCTATGAATATGAAACTGTATATGGTGAATAACCATACAATGACTTTCACAGAATTACCTGCATGAAGGTTGTTGATGATTTTTTCTCACAAGTTATGTACATTGGAGTTTTAGGTTATATATAATTTTGATAATAATGTTTACTCTAGTTACTCTAATTTTATATCGTTGTGTGAATGACATTGAACACTTTCTATTAGCATGTTTCTCTGCATGTGGGAAAAGTTGGTTGTGATGAGCATTTGTACTGTATGACTTTGCCATCCCCACATGCTTATGTTTGTGTGCTTTTCTGTTTAACAAAGGTATGATTTGTTGGTATTGGTACTTAAAAAGAATGGATTATAAAACTTTAAATTGAAGAAATACAGTCGTTCCTCGTCTACCAGTAAAATTCTGACAAATTTTTTTACTGTAAAACTGACAAGTTTTTTAGTGTACAATTTACAGCAGTGAATTTCCAGCTTAACTTACTACTAGTTCCAGTATTCACAGCAGATTACTAATCAAAGACTTAATTTCGTGCAACTCCTTGCTAATGTACTATGTTAGAATCTCAAAATGCTTTAAAATGTATCATAAATCATCAGTTTTTAATGTTTCATGAATAACATAAGCCCCATAATGCAGTACATATGCTTAGTAGCTCACCTAGTGCAGAGAAGCTTTGATATGAGCCTTGGGAGCACAAAAATACAAATTAGTAAGTGAATGATTCATTGTACTTTGCTTGCTTTTGTCAACCACACTGGTTGGATTTAGCAGACATTTTGCCTTCTAAAAGTTGAAGCTTTAGCCCATTTTTAAATTGCTACAGTAGTTCATCTCAAATAGAGGGTTGGACAATAATAATATATTATTTTTAAATTCTATATATATTTTTAATAACAATGATATGGTTTACAGCTTCTGACAGCAAGTGACGCAAATGAAAAAAAAGGTCGCATTTACAGTCAGAATGCTGTTCTCACAATTTACCAATTTCAGTACAGAAGATGAGATACCATAGAATTAAAGCAAACATGTTCCTGAAACATCAGCACCATCACCAACATTAGCTGTGCCGAAAGAATAAGAACAATTTTTCACTCACTATTTATCCTGGCTGAAGCAGTCTTTTTATTCTTTCAGTCAATAGGAATAATTTGCCATATTAAAGTTTAACAGTATAAATATGAATAGGTGAGTCTTTGTTAGTTTGATGGTTTATGATTATTTCACATTTATATGAATGCTAAATAATATTGTGACCATCTATTATATATCTAGAATATATAATATATTGTATATCTACATCAATTATGGGTCCTTTTAATTTCCATAACAGTATATGATTTTATAGGCTGAGGTTAATAGACCTTTTAAATAGACTTAATTTTTCAGGATTTATACAGACATCCATTGTGGGCTTAATTAGCATTTCTTTCCCCCCAGAGGCTTCATACAGTTGAAGTCAGAATTATTAGCCCCCTGAATTATTATCCCCCCTGTTTATTTTTTACCCATTTTCTGTTTAACGGAGAGCAGATTTTTTCAACACATTTCTAAACATAATAGTTTTAATACCTCATTTCTAATAACTGATTTATTTTATCTTTGCCTTGATGACAGTAAATAATATTTGACTAGATATTTTTCAAGACACTTCTATACAGCTTAAAGTGACATTTAAAGGCTTAACTAGGTTAATTAGGTTAACTAGGCAGGTTAGGGTAATTAGGCAAGTTATTGTATAACAATAGTTTGTTCTGTAGACTACCAAAAAATATATATAGCTTAAAGGGGCTAATAATTTTGTCCTTAAAATTGTTTTTAAAAATTAAAAACTGCTTTTAGTCTAGCTGAAATAAAACAAATAAGACTTTCTCCACAAGAAAAAATATTATTAGACATACTGTGAAAATGTCCTTGCTCTGTTAAACATCATTTGGGAAATATTTAAAAAAGAAAGAAAATAAATAAATAAATCAAAGGGGGGGATAATCATTCTGACTTCAACTGTATATACACATGAGGTACTACAGTATTGACTGTAATTAAGAAATATATCTCATGACATAAATTTGGGCATATTGTCCAGCCCTAATCTCAAAACTGAAACTTCTGTCATCCTTGACTAACACACTCATGCCATTCGTTCATTTTCGGAAAACAAATAATTATTATTACTTTTTATTTTTATATTTCAGTCCCTTCTTTGTAAGTTTATTTGCCCAAACCTCTTCAAAATGTTTGTAAAGAGAGAGAGAAAAAAACTGAATAAATTTAAAACCATTTAGTCCAAGTCTTCTGAAGAAACATGGTTGCTTTTACTCGCATATTAACACTGATCAGCTCAACCACATCTGCTTGACATGCAAGAACAAACCTCAAACATGCTGTGACATTCAACAATGAACCTCACTGCTTCTGTGGCCAAATCTGAAATGATCCATGAATTAATCTGAATGATTTTATGATCCCTTTCACTTTCCGAATATTTTAAACCAGTTTTGGGTGAAATGACTTTCATTAGAGTGGCAAATCTCTTATCGGGGTTCTGGTAATTAAACCTTTATTATGAAAAAAAAATTTGTAAGGGTTTTGCACGCACATGAGAGCAAGTCAATTTTATTTTTTTGTGGTGAACTATTTAATTTACAAACTGCCATGAAATGTACAACAACCTGCTTAACTCATTATCTGTGTGAGACTGCCTGGAACTGATTTCATTCGCTGTGTCCTCAATCTATAGGATGCTTTTCATCTCTATACTTACATTTACACATGGGATTGCTATACCCTCCATCCATCTTACAGATGTGATTTGCAATCCAATTCATAAAAACTGCTTTCCCACAAATTCCCTGTTCACCTTCCTTTCGCAGCACTCTTATGGAGAGATAAAAAAAAAATCTGTCTCTTTCGATATTAGACAGTCTGCCAGCTAATGATCAACGGGGGACGCAGGGCTCTGCACAAAACTAGTTTCATGTAATGAATTCATGGCTTTTCCAAACTTTCATTACCTTATTTCTTACATGTGATGCACACATATGTTGGCTTTTCACCCTGACCTGCTAAAGGTCATCCGAATTAAAAATATTTACTAAAAACTAACCTTGACCTTGTAATGTTCGATCAAAATGTCAAATCTAGACCTTAAGATAAAAAAAAACAAACAAAAAACTTTTGTTTGAATCCCACATACTGCAAGCTCATATTTATCCGTTTACTTTTCAGTGAAAAGACTAAATCTAATCCAATCTTGGTCAACAACTGATTC
Organism: Danio kyathit; assembly: GCA_903798195.1. Classification (NCBI taxonomy): domain Eukaryota; kingdom Metazoa; phylum Chordata; class Actinopteri; order Cypriniformes; family Danionidae; genus Danio; species Danio kyathit. The sequence continues at coordinate 46,083,584 of LR812535.1, forward strand.
ACAGAACCAAGATCTAACTTTATTTTTTTGATAACCCATTATACTATTTACATATGCCATAAACCAAAAAATGTTTCCTTCACTTAAATCGTTTCATTGAATCTTAAAGGTACCATATTTGTTCCAAATTATTCCATATTTGTAATTAGAATATTAGGCTTGTTTCAGAAAATGTCTGAATGCCAATGTGGTAAATAAACTCGAAGTAAGAACCTACACTGGTTCTTGGTTGAGTTATGATTATCAAGTAATCAATTCTGTAAAATTCAATAACAGGATGCATTAATGATGCCTTCTGTCAACAATCTAAAATTTTACTTCACAAGAAAACAATTGTGTCTGTTTATACAAGCAGTCAGATATATGAACTGAAGCTTTCAGTTTACCTGTTCAAAGAAAACACTCTTCTTGAATGTATCAAACAAAACTCAAGTACAAGCACAGAAGAGAAGAAGAGCAATTAGAACAAACACAGAAAATTAAATAATAAATGTGCAAAAAACAAAGTACTGAAATAAAAAAAAAGTGAGATACCAGTATTTCCTGTTTTTTGAGTGCTTTTGAGTGAGTATGATTGGCTATTGTGTTCATGCGCTCAACAGAAATGACTGTGATTGGCTCTAATGATTATTAGAGGACATGCCTCTATTAATAGGGAATGAAATAGGGGGTCTGGGGGTTATACTGTACAGTGCTCAGCATAAATGGATCAATACAGTTGAAACCAGAAGTTTACACTGCATAAAAAGGCACATAACCAAAAAAAAAAAAAAAAAAAAAAAAAAAAGTCAGATGTTAATGTGACTAAACTTTTTCTCTTTTAGGTAAGTTAGGATTATCAAATTTGTTTGTTATGCTTAATAGTAGAATAATAAGAGGAATTTTTGAGAAATTGTTATAACTTTTCTTGAAAGTCAAGTTTACATACAATAAGAATATTATGCCTCTAAAAAAGCTCAGATGATGGTGTCAAGGTTTTGGAATCTGATTGGCTAATTGACAACATTTGAGTTAATTGGAGGCACAACTGTAGAATAGTATTTAAGGAAAACCTCAAACACACTGCTTCCTTGTGTGACAACATGGGAAAATCAACAAGCCAGAATCAACAAAAAAGCCAGATTACAATTTGCTAAATTACACTGGGAAAAAGAATAATTTTTGGAGACAATTTTTGGTCTGATGGAGCTAAGATTGAACTGTTTGGCCATAATGACCAGTGTAACATTTGGAGGACAAAGGGGAAAGCTTACAAGCCTAGGAACACCATCCCATCTTTGAAGTATGGGGGCGGCAGCATCATGTTGTGGGGCTGTTTTGCTGCAGGAGGGACTGGTCCACTTCACAGCATAGATGGCATCATGAAGAAAGAACATTATGTAGAAATACTGAAGCAACATCTCAAGACATCAGCCAGGAAATTAAAACTTGGCCACAAATGGGTCTTCCAAACAGACCATGACCCTAAGCATACTGCCAAATTAGTTAAAATGTGCTTTAAGGACAACAGAGTGAATGTTTTGGAGTGCCTATCAGAAAGCCCTGACCTCAATCCTATAGAAAATTTGTGGGCAGAGTTGAAAAAGCTTGTGCGAGCAAGACAGCCTACAAATCTGACTCAGTTACACCAATTCTGTCAGGAGGAATGGGCCAAAATTCCTGAAAACTATTGTGAGAAGCTTGTGGAAGGATACCCTAAACATTTGACCAAAGTTATACAGTTTAAAAGCAAAGCTAAAAAAAATGCAAGGAAATGCATGTAAACTTTTGACTGTCTAGAAATTAATAAAAAAATTATCTCATTATTTTGGCATTTAGCAAATGTATATGATTTAGGTAATCCTAACGGACCTAAAATAGTAAATGTTTAATATGATTTACCATCACACATTTAAAAAAAAAAATGGTTATATTCCTTTTTTTAGTGTATGTAAACTTCTGGTTTCAACTGTATTACCCAATTTGTATAAATTTTTCATTGAATATGGGTAATATATTTCAGTGTCTTTGAACAAAAAACTTATTTAACAGATATATTTATTAAAATAATATTTTAGTCACAGAACATCTTGGAAATATTATAAATTCATGCAAAATATTGCAAAAAAACTAAATTGTATATATTTTCTGTTTTTCTTGATTTTTGCTTTTTGAAATTATTTAATATTTTTCTTTAACATAAATGTGGGTGTACTCATTTCTGAACCATAATCGTAAGTTATTTTGGTAGATAAGCTCCATATTTGACTTCAGTACTGACTAAACTAATGTATATGCTATATATCTATAGAAACAATTAAATTAAATGAGAGATTTGTGGGGGGTGTACTCATATATGCTGAGCACTACCTTCAGTAGTCAATGAAAGACACAAGCCATAAATTGCCCCCAATAGTTTTAAATTACTCACACTTGTGCTTTGCCTCCCTCGCCATACTATGCTACCATGACATAGCAGATATGTGATAAATGACGCCAGTACGTGAGAATTGGTTATGATTGTCGGCGCCAATAGCCTAGTGGTTAAGACCTCCGACATATAGCACTATGGTGCTCACGGCAACCCTTTCCCTCTCTCTGTTCCAAAGACTTTTTTGCCTGTAACCTCTACTGTTCTATCTCAATTAAAAGTGAATCCCCTCTAAAAAATTATTATATATAAAGAAGAATTGGTTATGATCTATTACTGAACTGATGTCGAATTTTCTGTCTGCATCGCAATGCATCAAAGAAACAATCAATTTGACGCCCATAATACAGGGAGTGCAGAATTATTAGGCAAGTTGTATTTTTGAGGATTAATTTTATTATTGAACAACAACCATGTTCTCAATGAACCCAAAAAACTCATTAATATCAAAGCTGAATATTTTTGGAAGTAGTTTTTAGTTTGTTTTTAGCTTTAGCTATTTTAGGAGGATATCTCTGTGTGCAGGTGACTATTACTGTGCATAATTATTAGGCAACTTAACAAAAAACAAATATATACCCATTTCAATTATTTATTTTCACCAGTGAAACCAATACCTTTTCACCTTTTCTTTGCAAGGACACTCAAAAGCCTGCCATCCATGGATTCTGTCAGTGTTTTGATCTGTTCACCATAAACATTGCATGCAGCAGCAACCACAGCCTCCCAGGCACTGTTCAGAGAGGTGTACTGTTTTCCCTCCTTGTAAATCTCACATTTGATGATGGACCACAGGTTCTCTATGGGGCTCTGGTCAGGTGAACAAGGAGGCCATGTCATTATTCTTTTAGACCCTTTCTTGCCAGCCACGCTGTGGAGTACTTGGACGTGTGTGATGGAGCATTGTCCTGCATGAAAATCATGTTTTTCTTGAAGGATGCAGACTTCTTCCTGTACCACTGCTTGAAAAAGGTGTCTTCCAGAAACTGGCAGTAGGACTGGGAGTTCATCCTCAACCAGAAAAGGCCCCACAAGCTCATCTTTGATTATACCAGCTCTCTGCTCTTTACCGATCCAGCCACGGGCCCATCCATCTGGCCCATCAAGACTCACTCTCATTTCATCAGTCCATAAAATCTTAGAAAAATCAGTCTTGAGATATTTCTTGGCCCAGCCTTGACGTTTCAGCTTGTGTGTCTTGTTCAGTGGTGGTCGTTTTTCAGCCTTTCTTACCTTGGCCATGTCTCTGAGTATTGCACACCTTGTGCTTTTGGGCACTCCAGTGATGTTGCAGCTCTGAAATATGGCAAAACTGGTGGCAAGTAGCATCTTGGCAGCAGCACACTTGACTTTTCTCAGTTCATGGGCAGTTATTTTGCACCTTGATTTTTGGTTTGGTTTTTCCACAAGCTTGCGACCCTGTTGACTATTTGAATGAAACGCTGGATTGTTCGATGATCACGCTTCAGAAGCTTGGCAATTTTAAGAGTGCTGCATCCCTCTGCAAGATATCTCACTATTTTTGACTTTTCGGAGCCTGTCAAGTCCTTCTTTTGACCCATTTTATGCAATTATGCACACCTGATATAGGGGGTTGATGTCATTAGACCACACCCCTTCTCATTACAGAGATGCACATCACCTAATATGCTTATTTGGTAGTAGGCTTTCGAGCAGCTTGGAGTAAGACAACATGCATAAAGAGGATGATGTGGTCAAAATACTCATTTGCCTAATAATTCTGCACTCCCTGTAGACACTCACATACAGGATCTAGGCACTAAGCCAGGGTACCTTTTTGCGACAATTGTTCTATTGCAAATGCCAGTTGACAGAAACACCAAGAAAACCTCTCAACCATACAGGGCTCAAAACTAACCAAATTGCAATTGCAACCATTTTCTGAAAAGTTGTCTGGGAGTTCACAGAGACGAACTGATGCAAGCGCATAATGTTCAGCTTTTGGTATCTGGTTGAAACAAGTTCTCAAAGTCTCAATTCAAAGGTTCAAATTGAATCTTTGTTCAAGTCAAAGGTCTGGACAAATTAGTTATAACAAAACTTGATTTTAATATACATGCACATACATAATTCAATCATTTAAAAAATCTATTTAAAAAATACATTAATAGCAAGTGTAAAAGTGGCAAAATGACAAGCGACACAATTTAAATGTCATCAATTTTTCATAGTAGTATTTTCACATCAGAATTCCAATCCAGAAATCCAATCTTATTGCAAATCAAACAGAACAGCTTTGTGCTGTACTGGAACAAAATTAATCCACACTTCTTGGTCCAATAATCTCAAATTTTCCATTCTGGAAAATTACATCCTCACCCATTCAAATACTTATTGTTGTGAAGAGTGTTGCCCAATCACAAGTGTCATAAGCTGACAGTCATGACATCAGTGTCACGCGGGAAAACGGCTTTGGTTTAATTTTGGACCACTGTCAAAGTGCATTAAATTTAAAAGTGTGAATTCACACTTTTCATACTTTACTCACAACTAGTGTTCTTAAAATATGAAACGGGCATAACAGTCTTGTGAAAAGGTTCCATTGCATAATTTTGCAATTTACAGTGACAACAATTGAACAGTTGACAGTGGATCAACAATTGAAGTGGATCAAAATAGTTTTTCAAAATTTTCCCAAGACAAGAATGTGTGCTGTTAAATCATTTTAGGTAACACTTTATTTTGATGGTCCATTTGAGTATTAGTAGACTGTCTGCTTAATATCTGTTGACACTGACATTTAACAGTCCTTCAACAGACATTTAACTGACTATAAGAAACTTTGCAAGTACATGTCAACTTACACTAACCCTAACCCCAACCCCAACCCTAACCCCAACCTAACAGTCTACTTATAATCTAATGATAATTAGTTGCAATGTAACTTAAATTCAACAAACGGACCATCAAAATAAAGTGTGACCTCATTTTATTACAACTCTGATTAAATGTTTTGATCCAATTCAAATGTTGACTACTGTAAATAATATATGTTGATATCGATTTCATTTGATTCATCGTGCAGTCCCTCCCTACTTGTATTTTCCCTGCTGTGCCTTCATTGGCTGTGTATCAAAAGTCCCTTTAAGAGAAGTAATTTCACTCGGCGGCAATCTTTGAAACACTTCCCGGGCGTTATGCTCAGGCATTCTGTCTGAATGGGGAAACATCAAATTCTCCAAAACTGTTTGCCAAGCTCACGATTACATTACATTTGGAATCATCAACAAAATTAAACAACAACTGTGTCATAAGTTTTGTTTCTAAAAGTTTGAATCAAAATCTGCATATTTTCAGGTTGCCTGAGCTAACGCGCATGCACACGTGCACTCAAATGGAACAAGATCATGACACCAAGCTAATTTATGGCCGTTCTACACATTATCATCCTCTGAATAATGATTGTCAGATCACACTGGTCTTCTGAAGTAATTCACAAGTTGGTCTTGAGGTAAATATCCTCCAGAAATGAAAGTTTGTGGGTGTTTGAGTAGTTACAGTTGCTGATGTGCGTTTGACACTTGAAAACTTTTGTTTTCATGTGCAGTTGGTTCATTTAAGAGTACAGATTTCAAGCTTTATGTGGATACATTTCTTATCTCTGTGAAGCAAGTATTCGATGAGATTCCAGTGTGCTTGTTGACCACAAAAAAAAAAAACTGTCGTAAAAACACGCGTCTGGTCCGGGCTTCTCCCCCAGAGAAATGTCAGTCGATATCGATCGATGATTGGCTCCTGTACTAGAAGGCGAGGCTTCATTCGCCATATTGACATCCAGTGGACACATTCAAAACTATACAGTGACATGTCTTGTGTATTCTATAGTTTTTGCTGTGTATACCCAGCATGAATAATTGATTAAACAAGTGTTAAAGTGAGAGTATGAACTTCTCTTTTGTCCATTAGTTTAAAAGACAGAGTGAGGTGAGAGATGGTACAGGTGCAGTATCGATACCGACTAGCTGCTGCTCACTCTCTAATCGAAGCAGTCCCTCATGTCCATACTCCTCTCACACTCTCATTCAGGCTGCTTGAAGCTGTTTTTATAGCATTACAGCCCACCACACTTTATTTATCAAGAGGCTCATCTCACAGGTAATGCTGAAACTCATGCGCTTCAGGTTTTATCAGTTTAAAAATTCCAGTGCAAGATGCGGCAGAAACTCAATACTCGCGCATAGGCATGAGACGTTAACTGGTTTCAAGGTTTACTGCTGTTTGCAAAAGGTTTTAAACCACCAGAATTTTCTGTTATGCCGTTCCTACGATATACAGTTGAAGTCGGAATTATTATCCCCCTTTGAATTTTTTTTCTTTTTTTAAATATTTCCCAAATGATGATTAATAGATCAAGGAAATTTTCACAGTATGTCTGATAATATTTTTTCTTCTGGAGAAAGTCTTATTTGTTTTATTTCAGCTAGAATAAAAGCAGTTTTTAATTTTTTAAACACCATTTTAAGGTCAATATTATTAGCCCTTTTAAGCTATATTTTTTTTTCTATAGTCGACAAAACAAACCATCATTATACAATAACTTGCCTAATTACCCTATCCTGCCTAGTTAACCTAATTAACCTAGTTAAGCCTTTAAATGTCACTTTAAGCTGTATAGAAGTGTCTTAAAAATATCTAGTCAAATATTATTTACTGTCATCATGGCAAAGATAAAAGAAATCAGTTATTAGAAATGAGTTATTAAAACTATTATGTTTAGAAATGTGTTGAAAATATATTCTTTCTGTTAAACAGAAATTGGGGAAAAAAATAAACAGGGGGGCTAATAATTCTGACTTCAACTATATGTACAGTTTTTCTTTTTACATGTTTTTTGTGACTATTTTATGTAATCATTTTTCAGGGTAACAGTAGAAATGGACCCTCCACATCAAAAACTACCGTTCCAAAATATTTTAAATGTTTCTTAAAACAATATATAATGTGTTCAATGGGGGAAAATGAGTTGTTTTTTTACCCAGACATTTTAAAAGAACATATTTTAAAGCAGTTACCATACCGTCACAATCTTAATTCGCATGTGTGCATCTCTCTGCACACAAATGCTGAGTTCTCTACATGTTCTTGCACTTCAGTAGGCTAAATGGCCTACATGTCAAATAATATTACATTATCTGTCTTTTAAACACAACCATGTCATATAAGTCTAAAGTATAAGTAAACAGGTGTTCAGTAACAGAGCAGCCTATTGTTTTTTTAACATTATTTAAAAAAAAAAAAAAAAAAAAAAAAAAAAAAGACAAAATCACTGTTGTACTTGCTTTACTTCAGAAAAGCACTGTTTTCAACTGTACATTTGTTCTGTTGTATTTGTGTTATGGATTGTAATTTGCTTGCTAATTATTGACTGTTGTTCACCTTTCTTCAATAATGTACCTTAATATTAAAGTTTTAATAGTGGTTTATTTAATACCAAAGTTAGAATTAAGAAATATATTAGAATGCTACATTATTAGTTTCAGCATTACACGGTTTAAAATAGGGCTGCACAATATATTGTTTGAGCATCGATATTGCAATTGCTGTTTCTCAATATGCATTCTTCACCATTGTGTCCTTGTGTTCTGGTGGAACGTCATCATCAACTGCCAAAGTTCAGTTCCAAAACTCAAGACCGCAAGAACAGAGGATGCCTGAAAGTTCCCGCATGCGTTCTTGATATCGAGGATGCATCAATGCAGACTTGAGCGCAAAACTCGCTGGAGAAGTCCCAGAAGTCATTGCGACTGAATAAATGAGGTGGGAAGCACATCATTTTATACAGATTCAATATTCAGGGTTCATACACATTTTTACTACTGAAATTTTTTCCAAGACTTTCAAGAAAATTTTCATGACCTACTGTTTCACGCAATGCGTGGTAAAAGAAAAACAATGCATGTTCAAATTTATTATAGCATATCGTAAAACACACTACAATCTATTTAGTTTCAATTTATATTTATATCTATGTAAAATTGATTTAGATAATGCTTACACCGCACTAATAATGTGAGAGTATGTGATTGGCCAAAGACAGAAAAGAAGTACAGTTGAAGTCAGAATTATTAGCCCCCCTTTGATTTTTTTTTTTATCCTTTTTTAAATATTTCCCAAATGATGTTTAACAGAACAAGGACATTTTCACAGCATGTCTGATAATATTTTTTCTTCTGGAGAAAGTCTTATTTGTTTTATTTGCACTAGCATAAAAGCACTTTTTATTTTTTTAAAAACCATTTTAAGGACAAAATTATTAGCCCCTTTAAGCTATATTTTTTCCGATAGTCTACAAATTAGTTAGAAATGAGTTATTAAAACTATTATGTTTAGAAATGTGTTGATAAAATCTGCTCTCCGTTAAACAGAAATTGGGGGAAAAAATAAAAAGGGGTGCTAATAATTCAGGAGGCTAATAATTCTGGCTTCAACTGTAAATAACCTATATTCAAGTAAACAGAAATCTGTTTTCTATGACTTTTCCAAAACTTTGTGAGTTTTTCTGTTTTTCCAAAACTTTTCCAGGCCTGGAAAATGAAAACTTTTCCACGTTTTCCATGACCGTATGAACCCTGATTATTAAAGTTCAGAGATATAACTTATTTATCTCAGGAGTTTTACTAAATGAGACGGTGAAAGTAAACATTAACATGAAATCTTAATAAAGGCATAAACACATTAAGGGTGTTTATTTGCTGAAATTCATATTAAAATTAGTTTTATTTGTATTGTGCAAAGTATATTTATAAGATTTTTATACGTAGTGTATATTGTGAAAAGGGGAAAAAACAATAAATCGCTGTATGAATGTTGTAATGTTTATATAATTTTCCATTAAAAATGCGTGAAGGTCATGTAACCATCAGCAAGAACCAGGGAGGAACGCAGCATCTCATTTCTCACAGGACGCGTTCTCTGTTCTCGCAGTCTCTCAAGTCCGTTCTTCCTTGGCAAGACCGGTATCCACAAGAGCGTGAGTCTGTTCTCTGCGTTCTTGGAATTGAGAAACAGCCAATGTGTGTGTCTGCAATAGTCACATCGCAAGATATGCAATGTTGAGTTGGGATTATAGATGACCAGGAACCACAGGTCAAAACACGTGAGATTTGTGGAGACTCTGCAGAATTTAAGCATAATAGAGTGAAAGTTAATTACGTGCATGTGTTTGTTCAGGGCTTGTGACTATGTAAGCATTTTAATAGAGCATAAAGAAGTTTAATGAAGATTCATTTTATTGAACAACTTATATGATCAAGACTATGCATTGTTAAATTATATTTGATCATTCAAATTCTGTAACTGAATACTGTTAGATTCTCCCCAGAAAGCCATAAACCACTGTTTATTTGTTTTATTTCGGCTAGAATAAAAAGCAGCTTTTAAATTTTTTTATGAACCATTTTAAGGTCAAAAATATTAGCCCCTTTAAGCTAATTTTTTTTTCCAACTGTCTTCAGAACAAGACAGTCGGACATTTAGAAATGCGTTGAAAAAAATCTCTCTGTTAAACAGAAATGAAGGAAAAAAAAATAAACAGTGGGGCTAATAATTCAGGGGGGCTAATAATTCTGACTTCAACTGTATATTGCGATATGAATACAATTTCACCAGATGGCTTAAATAGCTCCATTTGGAAAGAAAATCATTAATTAGGATTGATTAGAGTGAATTTCTAAGAGTGTAAATCATGTATAAATAATAACAAACAAATTGCGAGCAAAACTAATTACAATAGAGCAACAAAAAAGTTAAATAAACAGTGCTTTATGGTTTTCCGGAGAGTCAAACAGTATTCAGGTATAAAAATTGAATAATGAAATGAAATGAAAATAACTGTATAGTCTTCGTTGTATTAATGCAGTGCAATAATTTCTCTTTAAATTTACAAATGTACTTTCTGTGCCCAAAAACTTTAAACTCTCTTGAAATCCCTTTAAAACAGATGCAAATGATAAAGCTTCACTCTGCTACGGTTATACTTTGCTGTGAATGCACAAATCTCATGTATATATTGTGCAGCCCTACTCTGTTGTGTTTATGACTGTATTTTGTTTATTATACTGTATGTATATAATCAATTACATAAAAATATATTTATATTTCACTCCCCTATAAAATCATTCAAATCAATCCACAGTCTTTGCAAAAAAAGAGTTAAGTAATCTGGTGAAATTACATTGCAATATATTATATTATGTACAGTTAAAGTCAGAATTATTAGCCCCCCTGAATTATTAGCCCCCGTTTAATTTTTTTCCCCAATTTCTGTTTAACGGAGAGATGTTTTCTAATAACTGATTTCTTTTATCTTTGTCATGATGAGAGTAAATAATATTTGACTAGATATTTTTCAAGACACTTCTATACAGCTTAAAGTGACATTTAAATGCTTAACTACGTTAATTAGCTTAACTAGGCTGGTTGTGGTAATTAGGCAAGTTATTGTATAACAATGGTTTGTTCTGTAGACTATCAAAAAAATATATAGCTTAAAGGGGCTAATAATTTTGACCTTAAAATTGTGTTTAAAAAAATTAAAACTGCTTTTATTCTAGCTGAAATAAAACAAAAAAAGACTTTCTCCAGAACAAAAAATATTACAGACAAACTGTGAAAATTTCCTTGCTCTGTTAAATATTATTTGAAAAATATTTAGAAAAGAAAAATAAATTCAAAGGGGGGCTAATAATTCTGACTTCAACTGTATATCGCAACACAAATTGCAGAAATTAAAAAAAAAAATTGTTATGTCAAATTTTTCCAATGTTGTGCAGCCCTAGTTCAAAACAATGAAATCAAAAAAAAAAATTGTGTGAGATCAAATGGTTTCTCCTTTTTTGCCTGTAGAGCAAATTTCTTGTTTGTTTGTTTGTTTCACTTACAAGAGTGGTAATCATATTCTTCACATAGTCTACAATAAGAAAACTGCCACATATTGGAGATGCTGTACATTTTTGGCAACTTTTTTCCCCACTTTCTTACTTAATCTTTGTGAGATAGGGAAGACTTGACAAATAGAACAGGCTTTACCTTTTCGACAGAATTTATCAATTTATCAATCTCTGCTGCACTAAAATTAAAGGCATACTGATATTTCAGGATTTCTTAACTAGACAAGGTGTGATTTCGTACGATAAGATAAGAATCCTTAATTAAGTTAAGGTTTGCTTCTGTATTGCAAATGTGAAAATCCTAAATTAGCTTTTTATATCTTGTTAAGAGACGTTTCTGTAAAAATCCCTTTAGATTCTAAATTAGACCTTTCATTGTCCAAGCACTGCCCATGTGTCCTCTGACTGACATGTACAGCAACCAGCCAGTTTATTTTATTAAGCTTCATGTTTAGTTTGAAAACATTAATGTCCCAACAACAACAACAACAGACCACGATTTAAAACTCAAACTATTTAAGATGAGAAGTAAAAAGTCTATGAGGAATTCCAGCAATATGGGTGTGACATTTGCAGAAACAAATAATTTATTAAATTATATTATATTATATTATATTATATTATATTATATTATATTATATTTTATTATATTATGGGTGGGGTGACGCGGTGGCGCAGTAGGTAGTGTTGTCGTCTCACAGCAAGAAAGTCGCTGGTTCGAGGTCGGCTGGGTCAGTTGGCATTTCTGTGTGAAGTTCGCATGTTCTCCCCGTGTTCGCGTGGGTTTCCTCTAGGTGCTCCGGTTTTCCCCATAAGTCCAAAGACATGTGGGTAAATTGGGTAAGCTAAATTTTCCGTAGTGTGTGTGTGTGTGTGAATGAGTGTGTATGGTTGTTTCCCAGTGATGGGTTGCAACTGGAAGGGCATCCGCTGCATAAAACATATGCTGGATAAGTTGGCGGTTCATTCTGCTGTGGTGACTCCAGATTAATAAAGGGACTAAGCCAAAAAGAAAATGAATGAATGAATTATATTATATTCTGACGTAGATAAGGAGATTCCCCCCAAAATGTGTAAAGCACTTTGAGTGTTTAGAAAAGCACTATACATGTAAGGAATTATTATTATTATTATTATTATTATTATTTTTATTATATTGAAACATCATTTACATTTTCCAAAGAAACTCACAATAGCGTCATGGAATCCAAAAATATCAATCTGTGAACATATTTTATATTTGAAATGAGATGCATTATGGATGTGACCAAAAGTGTATGCCAGTTTATATTATACAACATACTTTGTAAAAATTCTATGAATTAAACTGCACAGCCTAAAAGAAATAATGCTAATCTAAAGGATAATCTCTGCATTTATGAGGAAAAAGCTTTGTTAATGATGTGACATCTCTCTGTTATGGCTGTGACAGACATGAAATTAGCACTTATGGTTAATAAAATATTATTGTTTGAAAGCATTGATAGACATTTTTTTTTGTATTTTACAGTTCTCAAATTTTTTTTCATAACAAGGTTGACATTTGCATTAAATTGCCAGCAACTATTTAACGTTTTGTGAGTTAAGTGGCTAATTCGTATGAATTTGTACAAGTTTAGTCATACGAAAACGTACAATTTTAAAAAGGAGGTGTGGCACCCAACCCGCCCCTAAACCCAACTGTCATTGGATGATGAGCAAAGCGTACAAAATTGTACGAATGAGATCGTACAAATTCATACGAATTGCCATGAGATGGTGTTGGAATTGCTCATATACCATAAACTACATTGAAAACCCAGTATTCAGTTGATCATGATAAGGTACCATTTGTATTGAACTGTATGTATAGCTTTCTTTGATATGAAAGCATTTATTTTACCAATTGGACAGAATGTAAAACATTGGTCTCCTGAAATCTTGCGGAATTTATATGACAACTTAACATTTGTTAAGTTTTTCCAGCAAATAGTATAGGAATTAGAAATTAGAATTAGAAAAACCTTCATACAATGCAAAAACCCATGAACACAGCATGTACAGTAACGTGTATCATTCATCACAGTAAACAAATAAATTAATGCATCATTCATGAAATCAAGCAACATTTAAATTAAAGGCAACAATTCAATTAAAGCCTCGTGAGGGCACATATTCACAACAAACAAAGGCGTATGTTTGATGACGCCATCACTGAGTGTGGAATCATGGGAGTTGTGTTCTTCATTTGGGAAATCATGTTCATGGAGCTAAAGTATTCAAAACTTATTATCATGGTAGTATGAAGCAAAGTAAAGCTGAAAGCCATTGAAGTGAAATGAGACCACTGAAGCAATTGCTGATGAGAGACTGACGCGGAATGAAAGCAGTGGAGCTTTAATTATGCCACAGTTCAACGCTTCTGGTTCTTCCAGTCATGATACCATGGAAAAAAAACCGTGGTGTTTTATCATACTCAATATATTTCAAGGTTCTGTTATAATACTGCTCTGTGCAGTCTAATAAAACACACAACATATTAAAGTATCTTTGGTATTTCCCCGTTTGCTATAAATAAAGAAATGTATGAAGCCATTGGCATGGCGACACAGGACACGGTTAATGTCACTAGTTAAAACAAAGACTATAGAATACACAAGAAGTGTCACCTGTCTTGACCTTATTCTTCAATGCTAAAGTGTGCTTGATTTTTGCGATTGTTTTAGAACTTCCTAGTCATTTTTCCCATAGGCAACTGATTCTGAATAATATACCGTAGCAAACGGTCAAACTACTTGCTCTACAAACAAGTGTTTGCATGACTATACAAACAAAGTAGAATTATATCATAAAAAAAATATCAGTTTGCAACATCAAGCAGCTTAACAAGCTGTTTTTAACATCTAAAAAAAATTATGGAAGTGAATGAGACCGGAAGTCTGCGAAGAATAAGGTGCATAGTTTTGAATGCGGAAATGTGTAACAGTCAACATGGCGAATGAAGCACTGCCTTCTAGTACAATAGCCAATCAGCAATCACTAAAGCCTGATGAATCTCTGGGGGAGGGGCTCAGACCAGCAGTGAATATCTGCAGATTTTATGTGATTCGAACGTTTAGAAATGAAACTAAATAGACAGTTATTGTTTAATTTTATTGATGATTCCTAATATGAAATTTGATCACAAGCTTGACAATTTTGAAGAATTTGATGTTTTCCAACCGAACCAGAGTGCCCCAAACCACCTCTTTCAGGGGGACTTGGGTAAGGTTCAGGGGTGCGCACCTGAGTTCAGAAGACAGCGTTAACACTAAATGTACCGAACTCTGACGTCAAACTAATCCGACTGCTAGTGTAGTGTGAAAGCACCCATAGATATTATGGCATTAGTTTCCACCCCCTCAAAATCCAAAGCCACCCATCTAAACGTTTGACTCTGCCCCTATTAGTACGATTCAAACTCACACAGAATAAATTATCCGCTAGCCCTTGAAAGCAATTAAAACAGCCATTCTTATAATATATATATATATATATATATATATATATATATATATATATATATATATATATATATATATATATATATATATAATTCAGATCAATATAAACAGGCTGTCCGTGCAGATTACATATTTTGGAAATTAGTGTATTCATCGCGATACCGATCAACGATAACGTTACAACTGCAAACATAACGTTACAGTACAACGTGTAACCATGCCAACAGCCAAAATAATAACGGACGATGTAAAGACGCTACAAATCCTCCTCATGTGAATCCCAAAATAAAGGATGATCGCATCGCTAACAGTATCCTCCATCCACATCCTCACCGTGAATAATTAAACATCCGACGTCCCAAAAAAGGACGAGTATCTCTATACAGCTGCCGCGTAACGGCGCATTAAAAACACACTACACAATAATAATGACACGCAAAACTAGCGACGTGTACCTTCACCCAAACACCGATAACACTCTCCACTCACCTGTTTTGGTAAGCAGCGCTGACATACACCACGCCATGAACAAGACGCTGCAGATGAAGCACACCTGCACGAACAGCATCTCTCGCCTTTTGCGAACTTTAAAAATCTTGGTGATCATGCTCTTTTTCGATATGCTGCAGCTCTGCTCCAGCTCCTCGCTTGCCTGTGGCTGGCTCATGTTCTCCCTTCCGAGTCGAAGCCACACACAGATGGCCGGGATCACGGGTAAATCAAACTCGGGATCGGTATGAAGTGCTCCTCAAGTCCAGCTCCGGCGCGCGGATCCCGTGTGAAGCAGTGGAGCGCGCGGCGTGCAAGTGCATGTGTGAGCTTCAGTCCCAGGTGCGTCCACGCGCTCGCTCTGCCGTTCCACTATTAAAGCAACCGTAAGAATTGTGTCCTGTTGCGAGAGAGAGAGTCAGAGAGAGAGAGAGAAAAAATCTGCCGATTATAATCAGCTGAAATTAATCACTGGATATGTTTACGGTTTTCTAGTGATGATTCTGGTGACATTCTTTCTTTCAAACATACACTTGACGGTTTGTTATTGTGAAATGTATAAACAACAGCCCCAGCCAGTAATTAAATGTCTTTAGGATCCATGCTGTTCATTATCCGTGCTCTCAAGTTGAGGTTTTTCATCTCCCTCTCATGCAGCTGCTGTGACTTCTACATGTGAGGGACTGTTACGCGCGTTCACGTGATGCTGGTGACGTAGGCGCACTGAGCCTACTACACTCACTAGACTAGACTACTATAATCCTGGGGAAAGGCATGGCTTCCCACAGGCATATTGTGGAGGCTTTTTATAATAAAGAGGATGAAGGTCGAATTTTCGAATGTGAGATTTTATTTCAAGCTAGTTGCTATACATTCAGAAAGGGTCTTTTTCTTCTGTGATTTTTGTGTCAGTGGGTCATTTTTGATTTTGATGTCCTTTTTAGGTGAGAATATTAACACGCTTGACTCATTTATATGACCTTTTTTTAACTGTTCAAATGTTTAAAATCAGACATGGTGTATTCGATTTACCAAAACGACAGCAAAAGCAATAATTCAGATTATTATTAAAATATTTCAATTTCAAATAAATGCTGTTCATTTACCATTTTTATTCATTCGTGCTTAAAAACAGTAATTTTCCACCAAAATATTAAGGAGCATAACTGATTTCAACATTAATATCCTAATAGTAAATGTTTCTTGAGCACATTGACTGTAAAACCTGACAAGTTAGGATAACTCAAAACATTTGAGGAAACCCATTTAAATTTTGAATCCAATAACAATTGAGATAAGAAGAATATATATATATATATATATATATATATATATATATATATATATATATATATATATATATATATATATATATATATATATATATAGTCAAATACAGGGCAACACGGTGGCTCAGTGGTTAGCACTGTCGTCTCACAGCAAGAAGCTCGCTTGGGACGAGTCCTGGCTGGATCAGTTGGCATTTCAGTGTGGAGTTTGCATGTTCTCCTTGTGTTGGCGTGGGTTTCCTCCTGGTGCTCCGGTTTCCCCCACAGTCCAAAGACATGCGCTATAGTTGAATTGAATAAGTTAATAAGTAAACTTAATTGTCCGTAGTGTATGTGTGTGAATGAGTGTGTATGGGTGTTTCCCAGTACTGGGTTGCAGCTGGAAGGGCATCTACTGTGTATAACATACTGTATAAGTTGGCGGTTCATTCCACTGTGGCAACCCCTGATGAATAAAGGGACTAAGCTGAAGTAAAATGAATGACTGAGTCAAATACACTTTTATTACATTTTAAGTTCAGTTAACAAATCTGTATGTGTTCAGTTAATAGATCTAATTAAGTCTAAACAACTATATAGCTACTCAAAACTCAAAAATTTAAGTTGACTAATCTCAAAATAATCAAATGAGTATTTGGAAAATGTATGCGTTTGAGTTCAGTTAACTTAAACCATTGAAGGCAATCGGTTTCTGTAATCAATTTAGAAGCTATAGTTTAGACTGAATTCAATCTACACTAACACAAACATATTTAAAGATAAAGCAAAAACTAATACTAACATAACCAAAACTGTAGTTTTAGGTAAATGTACAAGCAAAATATATTTAGATAAACATCTTGTTATTTTTTAAATTATATAATATTGTATTATATATACATTTTTAATGAACCGCCAACTATTCCAGCATATGTTTTACGTGGCGGATGGCCTTCCAGCCGCAACCCAGTACTGGGAAACACCCATACAATCTGACATTCAATAAACATGTACAGTATATACAGAGCATATACAGTACATATAGATGAATAAAGGGACTAAGTCGAAAAAAATGAATGAATACACTTATATAGTCAGTCAACACCAGTAGTAGTAACTTAAACATTTTAAGTTCAGTTATCAAATTTGCATGGGTTTAGTTATAGATCTAATTAAGTCTGAAGAACTATCTAGCTACTCAAAACTGATTTAAGTTGACTAATCTCAAAATAATCAAGTGAGTCTTTTGAAAATGGGTGTTTGAGTTCAGTCAACTTAAACCATTGAAGGCAATCGGTTTCTTTAACTATTTGAGAAGCTAGTTTAGACTGAATTCAATCTACACTAACACAAACATATTTAAAGATAAAGCAAAAACTAACATGTATAAACCAAAAAAAAAGTTGTAAGGTAAATGTAAGGTATTTTAAGCAAAATATATTTACATGAACATCTTGTTATTTTTTAATTATATAATATCATATTATATATATATATATTTTAAGTTGAATGACGATGAAAAATTATTTCAGTTTTTGAAATTTTCTTTTTTATTACAAAAATTATTATAAACATTGACACTAGTATTTAATGTGCTTTATTCCTTCGTTTTTCCTCAGTTTAGTTCCTTATTTATTAGGGGTTGTCACAGTGGAATGAACCACCAACTATTCTAGCATATGTTTTACGCAGCGGATGGCCTTCCAGCCGCAACCCAGCACTGGAAATCACCCATACACTCTCACATTCAATTAACGTACAGTATATACAGAGCATATACATATAGACGAATAAAGGGACTAAGCAAAAATAAATGAATGAATGAGTCAAATACACTTTTATTATAGTCGTGTTATAGTCAATCAACACCAGTTGTAGTAACTTAAACATTTTAAGTTCAGTTATCAAATTTGCATGTGTTTAGTTATAGATCTAAATAAGTCTGAAGAACTATCTAGCTACTCAAAACTGATTTAAGTTGACTAATCTCAAAATAATCAAGTGAGTCTTTCGAAAATGTGTGTTTGAGTTCAGTCAACTTAAACCATTGAAGGCAATCGGTTTCTTTAACTATTTGAGAAGCTAGTTTAGACTGAATTCAATCTACACTAACATAAACATATTTAAAGATAAAGCAAAAACTAACATGTATAAACCAAAAATGAAGTTGTAAGGTAAATGTAAGGTATTTTAAGCTAAATATATTTACATAAAGATCTTGTTATTTTTTAAATATATAATATCATATTATATATATTTTTTCTTAAATATATCTGTTACATTGAATGACGATAAAAAATTATTTCAGATTTTGAAATTGTATTTTTTTTTACAAAAGTTATTTTAAACATTGACACTAGTATTTAATGTGCTTTATTCCTTCATTTTCCTTCAGTTTAGTCTCTTATTTATCAGTTTTTGTCACAGTGGAATGAACCGCCAACTATTCCAGCATATGTTTTACGCAGCGGATGATACCCAGCCAGGGCTCGAACCAGTGACCTTCTTGCTGTGAGGTGACAGTGCTAACCACTGAGCCACCGTGCCACCCTTAATGTGTTTTATATGTTTATAAATGTAAAGTTTATAAAGTTGCACTGAATTGTATTCCAATTCCATGCATAATTATGATCCAAAATGTTTAAATGTTGACCGTAACAAACATGCCACAAAAAATCAACACTTATGTTTTGAATATTATATAAACAGCAAGTCAATCATTTACTTTTTGCTTTTTCCTTTAAATTGCCCTGTTAAAGATGATGGGTTGTGGTAAATTAATCCTTGGTGAGTCACTTTGACAGACTTAGGTAGAAAGCAGCTTACATGGTGACGAATGGCTGAGCAACATTTTTTCCAGGCTTTTTCATGGGTTCTTATAGTGCGAGCCTCTACAATGACAAAAACAGTGGTTCATAAACTTAGTAATGCAGTGACCACAGGATACAATGTTTGTACTTTGTGTAAAGAAAAAAAAACACTTTTTCCCTGTTGCATTACTGTAATGTAATTAGAAATGTCAGGTCAAGGTCAGTTCCACAATGAAATAGGAATATTTTATATAACACAAAACTGTTATATATATATTTAGCCAGTCACAAAAAAATGAAATCAAATATAAAAATGAGCAGTTTCAAGATCAGAGTGCTTTGAACAGAATCAACTCAGAGACAGGCAAAGTGTTTTATTAGTTTTACATTTTTTAATAACTAGCAAACAATACAACAACTACACAAAAGAAATAAGCATAATAATACAAAGAAAATATTGGTAATAAAAATTAAAAAACAAAACAAAATTTTAATTATTTAAAAAAACTATTAGGGCATAAACATTTTTAATGAAAATACATAGAGGCAGTCAATAGGGACAGTGAACATAAGCACTGCACTGCTGCTCTGAATCAGCATGATATTGGTCCAGGTGATCAAGAAATGGTTGCCATATATTGTAAAACTTATCAATAACTCCATACCAGACTCTTCCGTGTGAAATATTTGAGTGAGAAAAGCAAATCTAATCTACAATTGCTTATCTAATGAATCAACAGCCCAATGCAGCGGAATATAACAGAGAAAAGTTTGTTTTTATCTTTTTGACTACACATTAGTCTTGTCTTTTTCATAATGCGCTGTTCATTCATTAGATGACCTGTCATTTTTCACCCTTATTTTCATTGATGATGATTTTACTGGTGTTTCTCAAACATATGCTTTCCTCCTTAAAGAGTTCACACTTAGCTGATGATTGATTATAAAGCTTGTTTGGCATGCTGTCCCTGAGCTCGAAAGATCCTTGAGCCTGGGGCTCCCTCCCGTTGCAAGGCGAGAGGGGAGTTTGAGCTCAGGTAGAACTCGAGAACTCCCCTACTGTAGAAGCTAATGAACATATAGATATTGCTCTTAAGAGATAGCTACCCGCTAAGTGCCTGTCTATGGTGCTAACTTGGATTAGTCAATTAACTTAAGTTGCATGTTTTTGGACGGTGGGAGGAAACCGGGGGACCCGGGGGAAACCCACGCAAGCACGGGGAGAACGTGCAAACTCCGCACAGAAACATCTGCTGGTTTTGTTAATGGCCAGAACCAAAGACGTTCTTGCTGTGAGGCAACATTGCTAACCACTGGGCCACCGTGCCACCCATATAGAAAAGGAGGAGGAGTGGCGGAAGGGGGGATTTTTTCAAAATGAAGATGTCTGTGGTATGAAACCTAGGGATCTTATAGTGGCCTAGGAACCGTCTGATTGGTGAATATTCAATTGGATAATGCGGGGCAGCTGCAAGCAAGCATAAGGACGTGATCCTCTCGAAATTAGTTTATAAATAAACTCCACTTAAACCTAAAACACTTTTAAAAAGAACAGCTCCAAAAGAGATTTCTCACAGCAATCCCATAGACTTCCTAAATAACCTTTCAGTGAAAACCATCTTTTTTTCTTATAGTGTGAAGAACCTTTTAAAAATCTAAAGACACTTTTACATTATAATGAACATTTTTTCTAAAGATTTTTTTTATTTTATAAGCATTGATGCCAATAAGGAAGCTTTATTTAAAGTGAATGTGCTATATGCACAGCTAGTGTTTTTCAGCCAATGATAAACTTTCGTCGAAAGCTTAATGTGACTATTTTCAATTTCATAGCATCCATGTTGTAATGTAATTACAATACATTCCGTTAAATAGACTTATGCATTCATTTAGTTGTTCAAGCATAGAACGAGATGAAAGACCATGTAACCAGCCTGATCTTACGAGAAAACGTACGTATTTTACGTTTTGTCAGTTTAGTGGCTAATTCGTACGAATTCGTACGAGTTCAGTCGTACGAAAATGTAAAATTTTAAAAAGGAGGCGTGGCACCCAACCCCACCCCTAACCCCAACCGTCACTGGGTGATGAGCAAATCGTACTAATTTGTACGAATTAGATCGTACAAATTCATACGAATTAGCCACTAAATCAAAAAGTTACGAATTGCCGTGAGATTGCGTTGGTGTAACCGCTAGCGCAGTCAGGATCAGCAGATGAGCTCAGAAACTCCATTGAAAATACTGGGATAAAATAAACTGTCATATTTTAAGACATGGCGGGGGGAAATGGAATTTAATGCAGTGCTTCTTGTCCGGTCTGAGACCCACTTTATATCATATATCTATCAGGCACTGAAGATCAATGACTTTTAAAGAAATCAGACCTTAACTTTGTAGCAATTTTATAATGGAAAGACAGTTCACTGGAAGCGCTGAGACTGGCTGAAATTAAAAGTTTGTGTGCATATACCCCATTCCATTTTTTATGCAGAATATTTTCCGGGCTTTAATCTAATAACTTTCCTTAAAGTCATTGGTAATCTATATTGACAAAGATTATTTGTGCCCCCATCCAAAAAAAGAGAGAAAAAAATGTAAAAACAACTTTGTTTGCCAACTTACTTATCAGGTCATCAGGCTGCGCATTTACTACAAGCAATGCAACATATTGCCATTAGAGTCAGCAGTGTGACACGCAAGCATGTAAGTAAAACGCACACCATTTACTATGGCCACATTTTTTGCCCCACAACTATGAAGACTATTGGCACGTTTTTGTTTTTGGAGCTGCATATGATTAAAATTGAATCACTGAAGTCACATGGAATGTTTCTGGTTCATTTTCTGGACTTTGAACATCTTGTCAGATGTCAGAGAGCTCCAGGATTTCATCTAAAATATCTTCAGTGTTTTTGTTCCGAAGATGAACTGATGACTGGTTCCTGAAAGACCCCAGTGACAAACGAGTCTTCGCATTGATCCCGTGGGCCAGCCTGAACACCCGCCGTTGACCTGCTCACACCTGCAGCTTCTCCATGATGGATGTCCAGCGTTCTCCAGCCTCTGGTGCCTAGACTGCAGCTCTGCACAAGTAGTTTGGCCAGAAGAGAAATAGTTGTGCACAACTGAGCATGGGTTCTCTCGAGGTTTTTTCCTTCACTTTTGTCAATTGGTGAAGTTTGTTCCTCACCCCTGGCTTGCTTAGTTTGGACTTTAAGCAGTGAAATTTAAACTACACTGAAATGAACTAAATTGAACTTCAGCTCTGAAAACTGGACAGACACAGTTTCAATTTACTAGAACATTTATGTTAAGCTGCTTTGACACAATCTGCATTGTAAAAGTGCTATAGAAATAAAGATGAAATGAATTGAATGAGACCTCAGGTGACTGGAATGACATGAGGGTGAGAAATAAGACTTTAAAGTAATCAGTTTCCACCATAATGACTGTGTGAACCTAATATTTTTGGTTTAATTTATAGCATCAATATTTTTGTTTCTGAGAACAGATACCACTTCCTTCCTGGGCTCAGTTGGTTAACCTGAATTCTGCGAGTCAAAAGTATGGTTATTCTTTGACTACTTCCTGACTGCTGTATTAACTAGTGCAAAACTGTGCTCAGTTGTAATTTGGATTGATATTGTACTTACTTACAGGCAGTTGAATCAATTATTGGGACCAAAAATCATACTAGGGTCTTCCAGAACTGTTTACAACAGGTGGCATTTAACATAGAGGATCATATTTAGAAACATCAGCTTTCTTTTTGCAGTATGTCTCTTCTTATTCCCCAGAGTAATTCAGAGTGTTCAGACAAAGGAATTTGCATTCCTGGGATATCAGTCTTTCTGCAATTATTATTAAAAACTGGCTTCCTCTGGCAATCAGTTTGTTTTACACAATGGTTATTAATTTATTTAACACAAATACACGGCAGGCTAATGGTTAACACCAATATTTATTATCATAATTCCCAAGCTGAGTTTGGGACTGCACTTTTGTTTACTCCTTTTCTGAATTGTTATATTTAGATATGCAAACAAGTCATTATATAATTAGATATGCACTAATTTGCATACAGTTCCACAACGAAATTCATTCATTCATTCATTTTCTTGTCGGCTTTGTCCCTTGCGGGGTCGCCACAGCGGAATGAACCGCCAACTTATTCAGCACGATTTTACGCAGCGGATGCCCTTCCAGCCGCAACCCATCTCTGGGAACTTCCACACACACATTCACACTCATACACTATGGACAATTTAGCTTACCCAATTCACCTGTACTGCATGTCTTTGGACTGTGGGGGAAACCGGAGCACCCGGAGGAAACCCACGCGAACCCAGGGAGAACATGCAAACTCCACACAGAAACGCCAACTGACCCAGCCCAGCCGAGGTTTGAACCTGCGACCCAGCGACGTTCTTGCTGTGAGGCAACAGCACTACCTACTGCGCCACTGGGTTGCCCACAATGAAATTAAACATCTGAAATATCAAGTACATAATCATTGTAATTGTTTTATTTTGTTGACTTAAAAATCTTCAGAATATGTAAATATGTCTATAGATATATGTGTATGTACAGTAAGCGGACAAATTTCAGAGAAACTAAAAAAAAAAAAAAAAAAAAAATTTTGGTGGTGTGTGCATGATTTTAAAAAAATATGTATTTAATTTTCACCAGAATTAAGAACTTTGGATTACCCAATAACCATCGAAACATCAAGAACGGTCCTTTTTATTTTAGTTAGAACATATACATATGCTTAAAGTACTTCACCAGCTCACTTTCACAAATGTATGCTTTGAGGCTGTCTAATGCTTGATAACAATTGATAATCTAGATTAAAAAAATTTATCTATGCCCACCTATAATAATATAAATATAATAATATTTATATTATAGGTGGGCATAGATTAATTTTTTTAATTAATCTAGATTAATCTTGGAATTAAATAAGAATTATTTAATCTAGATTAAAATGGCTCAGTTGAATTGTGCCGAAGGCATTCAGAATATGTGTGCCACCCAAATAATAAGTCTTTGAGAACAGGTTTCTCAAGCCAGGTGACGCATTAGACCAGGGGCTCATCTCCTGTTTCCAAAATGCATCACAAACTGCTTGAGAAACTGTTCTACTATGATAATTGGGGATGAAAATAAATTATGTTCAATGTGTTTACTAACTGTTTATTCAGTTAAACATGAGTTTTTAACTGTAGGCCTACATAAACTCGAAACAGTGATTTTTGATTACCTTAATCCGACTAAGGTCATAACTGAACTAAACAGAAATGGGCAGGGTTAAAAAAGCTTGTGCGAGCAAGACAGCCTACAAATCTGACTCTATTACACCAATTCTGTCAGGAGGAATGGGCCACAATTCCTTCAAACTATTGTGAGAAGCTTGTGGAAGGATACCCAAAACATTTGACCAAAGTTATACAGTTTAAAAGTAAAGCAAAAAAAATTTACCAAGGAAATGCATGTAAACTTTTGACTTTCTAGAAATTAATAAACAATTCTCAAAAAAAATTATCTCTCATACAGTATATATATACATACAGTTGAAGTCAGAATTATTAGCCCCCCTCTGAATTCTTTTTTCTTTTTTAAATATTTCCACAGTAGAATAGAAATTTTCACAGTATGTCTGAAAATGTTTTTTTCTTCTGAAGAAAGTCTTATTTGTTTTATTTCGCCTAGAATAGATGCAGTTTTAAAATTTTTAAAAGCCATTTTAAGGACAAAATTGTTAGCCCCTTTAAGCTAATTTTTTTCCGATAGTCTACAGAACAAACCATCGTTATACAATAACTTGCCTAATGACCCTAACCTGCCTAGTTAACCTAATTAACCTAGTTAAGCCTTTAAATGTCACTTTAAGCTGTATAGAAGTGTCTTGAAAAATATCTAGTCAAATATTATTTACTGTCATCATGACAAAGATAAAATAAATCAGTTATTAGAAATGAGTTATTAAAACTATTATGTTTAGAAATGTGTTGAAAAAATCTGCTCTCTGTTAAACAGAAATTGGGAAAAAAATAAACAGGGAGGCTAATAATTCAGGGGCTGCTAAAAAAATCTGACTTAAACTGTATATATACTGTATATATTTGTTTCTTGGCCATAATGGGATTGCCTGAACTACAGCATACATCAGCATACAAAATAAATTTGCATGCTTGCAAATCCTTTTGTTTTCTTTTTTTTTTTTTTTTACCAACTACAGCTTGTACAGTGACTGATGTCAGTGCTTTTTAACGTCAATGTTTTGCTAACCATTCTCCAGGCTAAAAGGACCAGGACTGTAGCTAAACTGTACTGGACATGGATGCTTCCGCTATGCCCCCTGCAGTGCATTATGGGTACGTTTGCCAAAAGAGGGTGTAGAATAGTTTAACAGTCAGGTCTTCCTGCCAATCATGTGAATTCTCCTGTGGCATTTGTGTGTCTGTGTGGTAACTCACAGAATTTTTAAAAGTAATTTGATGAGAATTTGGGCTGAAGAACCCGATAAGAAGTAAAACAGTGTGTCTGTATTTATGACAGGGGTTTTCAAGCTGTACACTGCAAACATTAGTAGAGGATTGGAGTGTGTTTACAAGGAAACAATCTTTCAGTCTTTCTACTTCAAAATTTAACATTTAAGTTAATTTAGGTTTTATTCTTTATTTGCTTTAATATAAATAACTTCATTGCTTTATTTTATACTTTATTTAACAGTTGGATGTGCCAAAACTTTCTTTAGTTAAACAAAATGAAAACTGAAGTCATTGCGTTTGGGAACAGAGATGAGTCAAACAACAAAAAATAAGGTCAAGATTCTTGGTGTGATTCTGGAGTCAGATCTGAATTTAAATAGTCATGTCAAAGCTGTAACTAAATCAGCATACTATCATCTCAAAACACTGCAAGAATTAGATTCTTTGTTTCCACTGAGGACTGGTTCATGGTTTTATCAGCAGCAGGGTGGATTACTGTAATGGATTCCTCACTGGCCTTCCCAAAAAGACAGTCAGATGGTTGCAGCTCATCTAGAACGCTGCTGCCAGGATTCTGACCAGAGCCAGAAAAAGTTAGTTTAAAGTATTATTACTGATCTATAAATCACTAAATGGCCTAGGATCTCAATACATTACAGATATGCTCACTGAATACAAGCTTAACAGATCACTCAGATCTTCAGGATCAAGTAAATTAGAAATTCCAAGAGTTCAGTCAAAGCAGGGTGAATCCGTTTTCAGCTACTACGCCCCCTACTACTGGAATCAGCTTCCAGAAATGATCAGATGTGCTCCAACATTAGGTACATTCAAATCCAGACTTGAACACATTTGTTTAGCTGTACCTTTACTGAATGAGCACTATACGTCTGACAGATCACACTATGTCTTTCTATTCTTTTTCATTCTTTTAAAAGCCTTTTCATTCCTTTGTTTTAAGACATTTTAATCAGTTTTAATCCATTTTATTTATATGTTGTTTTTATTTTCTTGTTTCCTTTATTTTTGTTTATGTAAAGCACTTTGAATTACCATTGTGTATGAAATGTGCTATAAAACCTTGCCTTGTCATATTTTACTGTACTTGTTTATTTAAATTGTTTTTTATTTGTGGATTTGTTCAGAATTCTTAACAATTGTTTTAAATCTTCCCTAGAACCACAGAATTCAATACTATTTTTAACAGTTTTGTGTAATATATAATAATATTCCTGGAAAACAAAGCTGCATATGTATTAATACATTTTATTTTGCAATAATAGAAATTATAAAGTTTAATGCTCCAAACATTACATAATCAAAAATATATTATTATTATTATTATTATTATTATTATTATTATTAGTTGGCAAGAGCTGACTTTTCAAAAAAAAAAAAAGTTATAAAGATATTCACTCTACATAATATGACATCAAGCCTCTGTCTTCCTATGTCACAAATAGGCAGGAGACCCAAATGCAAGTGAATGCAAGTTGATTTATTAACAGGGATAACTGGAAATAACAGCTGGTATAGATCTCACCAGATATCGAGGGTTAGGGTAAAGCAACGATGCATCTCTCAAGGAAATCGACAACGCTTAACAG
>LR812535.1:46113554-46118554 GCA_903798195.1 Danio kyathit
AAGTTTCTCTGCAAGTAACTAAAAATATTAGAAAGTATTTTATAGAAAAACAAGGAATGCTGTTAGAAATGTTTAAAATAAAGAATTAAATAAAAATGTTTTTGAAAAGGGTGTTTCTTGAAAGGGTGTATTGATGTGATT
Source organism: Danio kyathit (assembly GCA_903798195.1). NCBI lineage: Eukaryota > Metazoa > Chordata > Actinopteri > Cypriniformes > Danionidae > Danio > Danio kyathit. Next base: position 46,113,696 of record LR812535.1, read on the forward strand.
CAAAAAATAGTACACATAGTAATATTGTGAAATATTATTGCAATTTATAAGAAAAATACACACGCACAGTAATGTTATTTACTTTGTTATGTAAATAAAATGGAAAATAATTTAAACATTGTTAGTAGCCATGAAACCTTTAGGTTCCAGAGGTGGGTTGCCAAAGTTGGGTAAAATAAAAAGCAACTAACTAAAAAAAATGAATAATAGCATACAACAAAATGATTGTAGTGAACAGTGGTTCAGTGCTTAGCACTGTCGCCTCACAGCAAGAAGGTCGCTGGTTTGAGTGCCAGGCCAGTTGGCATTTCTGTGTGGGGTTTGTGTGTTCTCTACGTGTTCGCGTTAGTTTATTCCTTCGCAGCAAAGACCACACTGGGGGCCACTCCTGTCAGCTAAGAACAGGAAACAGGCTACAAATTTGCACAGGTTCAGCAAAATTGGATAATAGAAGATTGGAAAACATTGCCTGGTCTGATGAGTCTTGATTTCTGCTGCGACATTCGGATGGTAGGGTCAGAATTTGCTGCAAACAACATGAAAGCATGGATCCATCCTACCTTTTATCAATGGTTCAGGCTGGTTGTGGTGGTGTAATGGTGTGAGGGATATTTTCTAGGCACACTTTGGGCCCATTAGTACCAATTGAGCATCGTGTCACTGCCACAGCCTACCTGAGTATTGTTGCTGACCATGTCCATCTCTTTATGACCACAGTGTACCCATCTTCTGATGGCTACTTCCAGCAGGATAATGTGCCATGTTAAAAAAGCGAATCATCTCAGACTGGTTTCTTGAACATGACATTGAGTCCACTGTACTCAAATGGCCTCCACAGTCACCAGATCATAATCCAATAGAGCACATTTGGGATGTGGTGGAATGGGAGATTGACATCATGGATGTGCAGCCGACAAATCTGCAGCAACTGCACTGTAAAAAATGCAGGGTTCTTCACAATTCATTTATGTTGACCCAACACAAATTGATTAAGTTAACACTTTTAACTAATTTATGTGGATTGAACATAAAATATCAGTTGTGCCAATGAAATCTCAAGAATTGTGTTGATTCAGCTCATTTTAAATAAGTAGTTTGAACGAGTAAAAAAAATATTTATGTGTATTTATATGTGTGTGATGTTTTCATGTCAATATGGACCAAACTCTCTGAGGATTATTTCCAGTACCTTGTTGAATCTATGCCACAAAGGATTAAGGCAGTTCTGAAGGCAAAAGGGCGTCCAACCCGGTAAGGTGTACCAAATACAGTGCGATAGTTGGCAGTTCATTCAGCTGTGGTGACCCCTGTAATAGAGACTAAGCTGAAGGAAAATGAATGAATGAATGAATGAATAAAGATGATTGTGTAACTGAAAATATGCTATTGTAATTTACAGTATGGTGCAAAGAAACAGGTGATGAGCTGTCTAGTTTTACGGTTATTTTATTTTTTTCTATACATTTTTTGTTATACAAAAACAAACCACTAAAACTACCATCGATAGTCACTTTGTTTAATGTTAGAGTTATATTTTCCAAATCAAATGTGGACACAGTGATCTTAATTCTATGATGCATTTTGGAAGAGATTTTAAATGGAAAACACATTTTGAGTCATGAGTCACGAGCTTCAGCGTCACAAACGTCTCTACATTTTTGTTGTAGACTGACATTGCCACTGTGACTCTTGAAAGCTTGGCCAGAAATAATGTGTGCTTTTGCCTCCTGCTCTGCTGACTCAGGGATCATAATGATGACTCCTTAGGCAGGGATGATCAAGCAAGACTTAATGCTGCCACTCAAAATCTTCACAGCCCTTTACGTCAGCGGTAACTGGATCATGCTCTAGATGTAAACAAAACTGGAAAATAGCCAAACCTCAAAGAACCGAGAACCGAGACCTCTTATAAAGGTGATTTTACATAATGACCATTTGTTACAGTCATGTCAATCTGTTGTCCTGACTTTGATTGTGCAGTAGAAAGCTCAATTACACTAAAACAAACAGCACACTTTAGAATTTCCTTGAATACAAGTACGTATTTGAATCATTCCCCAGCAAGCATTTTTTGTTTTTAAGTCTAATAAACCTCTAAACATAGTCATCTTGGCTAAAACAAGGCTAAATTTGGGCTGTCAGTGAAAATCTAATAGACGTCTAAGAATAGGCCAAAACTAGACTAGTCATCAAATAAACAGAAATGAATGACTACACGTATAAAATCTGTCTAATCTATTTGACGACTTGTCTAGTTTTGGGCTATTCTTATATGTCTAGATTTTCACTGACAGCCCAAGTTTAGCCTTGTTTTAACCAAGCTGTCTACGTTTAGATGTCTATTAAACACAAAATTGTTTGCTGGGTTCTCAAATCCCAAATTAATTTTGCTACTCAAAAAGTTTCTAGTGCTATGAATTCCAAAAAGACTGGAAAAGAGAACTACTACTACAACTGTATTGTTTTATTCATTTTCCTCACAGCATCTACAGTACATAGATTTGTCATGGTGTTGCAGTCATGTATTGTATGTACTTACGTTCATTCATTCATTGACCTCCAAGTATTCCAGCATATGTTTTACACAGCGGATGCCCTTCCAGCCGCAACCCAGTATTGGGAAACACCCACACCCACACTCATTCACAGTATGTAACATGTTACATAGTTTATTCAATTCCACACAGAAATGCAAACTGGGCCAGCGGGGACTTGAACCAGCGACCTTCTTGCTGTAAGATGACAGTGCTAACCACTGAACCACCGTGCCGCCCTACTAACAAGTTTACATACACTGTACAAAAAGGCATATAACTATTTAAAAAAAGTCTGACGTTAATGTGACAAAACTTTTTCTCTTTTAGGTAAGTTAGGATTATCAAATTTGTTTGTTATGCTTAATAGCAGAATAATGAGAGAGAGATTTTGTGAGAAATTGTTATAACTTTTCTTGAAAGTCAAGTTTACATACAATAAGATTATTATGCCTCTGAAAAAGCTCAGATGATGGTGTCAAGGTTTTGGAAGTTTCTGATTGGCTAATTGACAACATTTGAGTTAATTAAAGGCACAACTGTAGAATAGTATTTAAGGAAAACCTCAAACACACTGCTTCCTTGTGTGACAACATGGGAAAATCAACCAGCCAGAATCAACAAAAAAGCCAGATTACAATTTGCTAAATACACTGGGAAAAAGAATAATTTTTGGAGACATGTCCTCTGGTCTGATGAAACTAAGATTGAACTGTTTGGCCATAATGACCAGTGTTACATTTGGAGGACAAAGGGGAAAGCTTACAAGCCTAGGAACACCATCCCATCTTTGAAGTATGGGGGTGGCAGCATCATGTTGTGGGGCTGTTTTGCTGCAGGAGGGACTGGTCCACTTCACAGCATAGATGGCATCATGAAGAAAGAACATCATGTAGAAATACTGAAGCAACATCTCAAGACATCAGCCAGGAAATTGAAACTTGGCCACAAATGGGTCTTCCAAACAGACCATGACACTAAGCATACTGCAAAATTAGTTAAAATGTGCTTCAGGGACAACAGAGTGAATGTTTTGGAGTGGCCATCACAAAACCCTGAGCTCAATCCTATAGACAATTTGTGGGCAGAAAGGAAAAAGCTTGTGCGAGCAAGACAGCCTACAAATCTGACTCAGTTACACCAATTCTGTCAGGAGGAATGGGCCAAAATTCCTGAAAACTATTGTGAGAAGCTTGTGGAAGGATACCCAAAACATTTGACCACAGTTATGCAGTTTAAAAGCAAAGCTAAAAAAATACCAAGGAAATGTATGTAAACTTTTGACTGTCTAGAAATAATAAAAAATTCTCCAAAAAAAAAAAAAAATTCTTTTATTATTCTGGCATTTAACAAATGTAAATGATTTAGGTAATCCTAACGGATCTAAAATAGTAAACGTTTAGCATGATTTACCATCAGACATTTAAAAAAAAAATGGTTATGTACATTTTTTTAGAGTGTATGTAAACTTCTGGTATAACTGTATCTAAACAAGATGACATGAGATTACATAACTTCCACCTAAATTTGTGTTTATGTAGCTTACACAGAGAAAGGCCAAACGTTTAAAAAAACTCTGTGTGCATATGCGAGGTCTTGTTTTTATATCCTTGTGGAGACATGAATGCACACATGTCTCATGGGAACTATAGTGTCACTGTGGGGACCTAATTTAGAGTAAGCATGCTCATAAACTGCATATAATTAAGCATTCTAAAAAATGTAAAAGTGCAGAATGTTTAAGGTTGGGTTTAGGGGTCGGGAGTAGAATATACAGTCTGTACTGTATAACCATCATTATGCTTATGGGAAGTTCTAACAAGTATAGCAAACCAGATGCATGTATGTGTGTTATTGTGTGAACGCATGATGCGTGTTCTTCAGCCCATTGAAAGTGTGTTGTGTAAATGTACCCCTTAATGGCTTTAAAGGTAAATGAGCCAACTAAACAAGAAAAAGTAAAGTGCCCAAGAGAGCTTAACATGCTGCAATTTAAGAAAACATGTGCATATACAAAAAACGCCAGCAAATTGAAAAAAAATCTTCATCCGTTTGGCAGCACACATGCTGCAAATTCCCACAACACATAGACATTTTTAAAAAACGCACTCAGGGTCAGTTGGCGTTTCTGTGTGGAGTTTGCATGTTCTCCCTGCATTCATGTGGGTTTCCTCCGGGTGATCCAGTTTCCCGCACAGCTTAAAGACATGCGGTCCAGGTTAATTGGGTAGACTAAATTGCCCATAGTGTATGAGTGTGAATGAGTGTGTATGGATGTTTCCCAGAGATGGGTTGCGGCTGAAAGGGTATCCGCTGAGTAAAACA